>SJYC01102137.1:0-15465 GCA_006408675.1 Madoqua kirkii | reverse complement strand
CTGGAATCAAGGTTGCCAGGAGAAATATCAATAACCTCAGATATGCAGATGACACCACCCTTATGGCAAAAAATGAAGAGGAACTAAAAAGCCTCTTGATGAAAGTGAAAGAGAGGAGTGAAAAAGTTGGTTTCAAGCTCAACATTCAGAAAATGAAGATCATGGCATCCGGTCCCATCACTTCATGGGAAATAGATGGGGAAACAGTGGAAACAGTCTCAGACTTTTTTGGGGCTCCAAAATCACTGCAGATGGTGACTGCAGCCATGAACTTAAAAAACACTTACTCCTTGGAAGGAAAGTTACGACCAACCTAAATAGTATATTCAAAAGCAGAGACATTACTTTGCCAACAAAGATCTGTCTAGTCAAGGCTATGGTTTCTTCAGTGATCATATATGGATGTGAGAGTTGAACTGTGAAGAAAGCTGAGTGCTGAAGAGTCGATGCTTTTGAACTGTGGTGTTGGAGAAGACTCTTGAGAGTCCCTTGGACTGCAAGGAGATCCAACCAGTCCATCTTAAAGGAGATCAGCCCTGGGTGCTAATTGGAAGGACTGATGCTGAAGCTGAAATGCCAATACTTTGAGCACCTCATGTGAAGAGTTCACTCACTGGAATAGACCCTGATGCTTCGAGGGACTGAGGGCAGGAGGAGAAGGATATCACATAGAATGAGATGGCATCACTGACTCGATGGACATGAGTGTGAGTGAACTCCGGGAGTTGGTGAATGACAGTGAGGCCTGACATGCTGTGATTCATGGGGTCACAGAGTCAGACACTACTGAGCATCTGAATTGACTGAGCATCTGAACTGAACTCAATGGAATCAGATACCATGATCTTAGTTTTTTGAATGTCGATATTTAAGCCAGCTTTGTCACTCTCCTCTTTCAACCTCAAGAGGCTCTTGAGTTCCTGTTTACTTTCTGCTGTTAGAATGATATCTCCTGCATATCTGAGGTTGTTGATATTTCTCCTGGCAATCTTGATTGCAGCAAGTGATTCATTCAGTCCAGCATTTTGTATGATTTGCTCTGCATAGAATTTAAATAAGCAGGGTGATAATATACAGCCTTCTCATACTCCTTTTCAAATTTAGAACAGTTGTTCCATGCCAGTGCTTCCATTTCTGGTTCTGTTGCTTCTTGACCTGGTTACAGGTTTCTCACAGTTCACAGTTCAGTCACTCAGTCTTGTTGGACTGTTTGCGACTCCAACAGGTTTCTCAGGAGACAAGTAAGATAGTCTGGCACTCTTATCTCTAAGAATTTTTTGCAGTTTATCGTGACCACATAGTCAAAGATTTTAGCGTAGTCAATGAAGCAGAAGTATATGCTTTACTGGAATTCCTTTGTTTTCTCCATGATCCAATGAATGTTGACAATTTTATCTCTGGTTTCCCTGCCTTTTCTAAACCCAGCTGTATAATTGGAAGTTCTCAGTTCATATATTACTGAAATTTAGCTTGAAGGATTTTGAGCATGACCTTGCTAGCATGTGAAATGAGCACATATGAATGACAGTGTGAGCTTTCTTTGGTGTTGCCCTTCTTTAGGACTGAGATTAAAAACTGACCTTTTCCAGTTCTGTGACCACTGCTGAGTTTTCCAAATTTGCTAACATGTTGAGTGCAGAATTTTCAGAGTATCTTCCTTTACGATTTTAAATAGCTCAGCTGGAATTCTTTCACCTCCACCAGCTTTGTTCATATAATGCTTCCAAAGATGTGCTTGACTTCACACTCTAGGATGTCCAGATCTAGGTGAGTGAACATACCATTGTGGTTAACTGGGTCATTAAGTCCTTTTTAGTAGTGTGCTTCTGTGTACTCTTGCCACCTCTTCTTAATTTCTTCTGCTTCTCTTAGTTCCTTGTCATTTCTGTCCTGTATCATGTCTGTCCTTGCATGAAATATTCCCTTGATATCTCCAGTTGCAGAGATCTCTAGTCTTTCCCCTTCTATTGTTTTCCTCTATTTCTTGGCATTATTCATTTATGAAGGCCTTGTCATCTTTCCTTGCTATTCTCTGCAACTCCTCATTAGTTATTTATATCTCTTTCTTTTTCCTTTTTTCACTTTTTTTCTATACTCAGCTATTTGTAAAACCTTCTCAGACAACCCCTTAGCCTTCTTGCATTTCTTTTTTTTTTGGAATAGTTTTGATCACTGCCTCCTCTGCAGTATTGTGAACTTCTGTCCATGGTTCTTCAGGCACTGTGTCTACTAGATCTAATCCCTTGAATCTATTCATCACCTCCACTACGTGGTGCTAATGGTAAAGAACCTGCCTGTCAATGCAGGAGATAAAAGAAACACAGGTTCGATCCCCTGGAGAAAGGAATGGAAAACTTGCCTATTATTCTGGGTATCTCTTGGCTTCCTATTTTCACATTCTAATGCCCTATGATGAATAGGGCTTTTTTGTTTGTGTGTGAGTTCTAAAAGATTTTGTAGATCTTCATGGAACCAATCAACTTCAGCCTCTTCAGCATCAGCAGATGGGGCATAGATTTAGATTACTGTGATGATGAATGGTTTACCTTGGAAATGGACCAAGATCATTCTGTCGCTTTTGATGTTACACAAAGTACTGCATTTTAATATTTTCCGTTGACCTGAAGACTACTTCATTTCTTCCAAGGGATTATTTACCATATTAGTAAATTAAATTCATCTGTGTCTGTTTGAAACTTCCTTGGTGGCTCAGACGGTAAAGCATCTACCTACAATGTGGGAGACCTGGGTTCGATCCTTGGTTTGGGAAGATCCTCTGGAGAAGAAAATGGCAACCCACTCCAGTACTCTTGCCTGGAAAGTCCTATGGACTGAGGAGCCTGGCAGGCTACAGTCCATGGGGTCACAAAGAGTTGGATATGACTGAGTGACTTCACTTTGACTTTTCATTCCTGTTCATTTTAGTTCATTGATTCCTAAGATGTAGATATTCCTTCTTGCCCTCTCCTGCTTGACCACATCCAATTTTCCCTGATTCGTGTTCCTAACATTCCAGGCTTCTGTGAAGTATTGTTCTTTACAGCTTTGGACTTTCACCACCAAATACATTTACAACTGAGCATCGTTTCTACTTTGGCCCAGCTGCTTCATTTTCCTGGAGCTATTGGTATTTGCCCTCTGTTCTTCTCCAGTAGCATACTGAACACATTCTAACCGTGGAGGCTCATCTTCTGATGTTATATCTTTTTGCCTTTTCTTATTATCCATGGGGTTCTCCAGGCAAGAATACTGGAGTGGGTTGCCATTTCATTCTACCCTGAAACATATTTTCTCAGAGCTATTCATTATGATTTGTCCATCTTGGGTGGCCCTGCATGGCATGGCTCATAGCTTTACTGAATTTTACAAGCTTCTCCACCATGACAAGGCTGTGATCCATGAAGGGTGTATACTCAATCTTTTATTGTATGAATTAGTTAGCATAAAGTCATAATTTTGACTCTTTTGTGAATCTAGTACTGCCTTGTGATTGCCTTGGGCACTAGATAATTTGGCAAGGAGATCCAACCAGTCCATTCTGAAGGAGATCAACCCTGGGATTTCTTTGGAAGAAATGATGCTAAAGCTGAAACTCCAGTACTTTGGCCACCTCATGCGAAGAGTTGACTCATTGGAAAAGACTCTGATGCTAGGGGGGATTGGGGGCAGGAGGAGAAGGAGACAACAGAGGATGAGATGGCTGTATGGCATCACTGACTCGATGGACGTGAGTCTGAGTGAACTCTGGGAGTTGATGATGAACAAGGAGGCCTGATGTGCTGAGATTCATGGGGTCGCTAAGAGTCGGATAAGACTAAGTGACTGAACTGAACTTTAGATAACCTTTCTTGACATTTTAAACTCCTTTTCAACTGCAGGGGCAGGATAGGCCTGACAGTGTCATCCATGCTGGCATCTCATTTAGACGAGTATCCTTTTGGCTCCCAATACCTAATTTTCCCTTTCAGGTCACTCTTTGACACTTTACCCCATATTTTGAGTCAACAAAATGTTTCAAAGAGCTCTAATGTCACTCCTGTGATCCTTTTTGGAGGGTGCTCTACTAGGATAGTCTTATAAGAACATAACTACCACTGACTGGCATGTTTTTTGTTCACAGGATCAACAGCTATCTGGGCATGGTAGTGATATGTTGTTATGCTGACTTGGTGATTGATAATGTTTATATAAACAGAAGATTTCAAAAATATTTTTTGATGAACATGCACATTCAAGTGGCAACTATGTATGGATTAATTAGCTTTTAAGAATATGATATATAGCCTCATCATTTTTCTTATAAATGAATTCCACTAATAGCTCCCCTCTTGCTCTCTTTTTTATTATCAAATTATTTTTCTTAATTTCCTTTGTTATAGTTTATGCTGAGTTCTCAGGAGGTAGAAAAAATAAATGTATGTGCCCATTCTGCCTTTTAAATGAAAAATTACCCCTTTATGTGATCAATAAAATTATGTTTTCTGTGTAAGTGATTCTTGAGTGTATTTTTATTATTTGAGACAACGAAAAAGCTTATTTGAATGTGCTTCATTTCCAGTCTTCAGTTCAGCTCAGTTGCTCAGTCGTGTCCGACTCTTTGCGACCCCATGAATCGCAGCACACCAGGCCTCCCTGTCCATCACCAACTCCCGGAGTTCACTCAGACTCACATACATCGAGTCAGTGATGCCATCCAGCCATCTCATCCTCTGTCGTCCCCTTCTCCTCCTGCCCCCAGCAATTTTATTGTATTGTTTCTCCAAGTTTAGATTTGTTCTCATAGTAGACTATAACTCATTAGAATGAGGCACGGATTCTAACATCCGGGTAACAATGGGAGTCAGATTCTAGAATAGTCAAGGATATATATGGAAAGAATAAAACAAGGAGGTGGAGGAAATATATGCAACATACAATATACTGCCTGCCTTTTCATAAAATTAACAGTAATGGGCATTAAAACATTTGTGTATGGTAAGAAATCAAAGGAGATGGAATAGGAGTTAAAAGGTTAAAAGGCGGGGAGTGGGGGGAGACATAGAGACATGTCATCTTTATGGCTATGTATTTAGTAGCTCCAAGCAAGATGGATATAGATGATGCTTTCTCAGAATACTTTCAGGTGATACCTAGGACCGGGGGCAATTTTGGGTGGGTATATCTCTTAAACTCCAAATTACTATTTTTTTTTTTAATAAAAGGAACCTATGTGAGTGTGTGCAAACAAGATATTCTGGAGATTACTTAATTGCTTTGGTAACTTGGTTTTACCTTAGCAAGTTCAAAAATGAACTAATAAACTTCACCTAATACTCAATGGAACAAAACTGAAAATAAATGATGATGATTTATAAATAACGATAATAAATGATGAAAATAAATAAATCTTGATGGTGACTACACGTGTTGCTGTTGTTTTTCAGTCACTCAGTTGTGTCTGATTCATTGCCACTGCATGGACTGCAGCATGCCAGACGTCCCTGTCCATAATCATCTCCTGGAGCTTTCCCAGTCATGTCCATTGAGTTGGTGATGTCATCCAACCATTTCATCCTCTGTCTTCCCCTCTCCTTCAGCTTTCAATCTTTCCCAGCATCAGGGTCTTTTCTAATGAGTCAGCTCTTCACATCAAATGGCCAAAGCATTAGAGTTTCAGCTTCAGCTTCAGTCATTCTAGTGAATATTCATGGTTTATTTCCTTTAGATTGACTGGTTTGATCTCCTTGTAGTCCAACATAATCTCAAGAGTCTTTTCCAGTACCACTATTCAAAGCATCAGTTCTTCTGTACTCAGCCTTCCTTATGATCCAGTTTTTACATGTATACATGTCTACTAGAAAAATCATAGCTTTGACCATATGGACTTTTGCTAGCAAAGTTATGTTTCTGTGTTTTAATATGCTGCTGAAGTTTGTCATAGCTTTTCTTCCAAGGAGCAAGTGTCTTTTAACATTGTGGCTGCAGTCATCATCCACAGTGATTTTGGAGCCCAAGAAAATAAAGTCTCTTACCTCTTCTATTGTTTTCACATCTATTTGCCATGAAATGATGGGAATTAGTGCCATGATCTTAATTTTCTGAAAGTCATGATCTTAATTTTTTTAATGTTAAGTTTTAAGTCAGATTTTCATGCTACTCTTTCACCTTCATCAAGAGACTCTCTAGTTCCTCTTCATTCTCTCCCATAAGGGTGGTGTCATCTGTGTATTTGAAGTTTTTGATATTTCTCGAGAATTCTTGATCCCAGCTTGTGCTTCATTAGACTGGCATTTTGCATGATGTATTCTGCATATAAGTTAAATAAACAGGATGACTATATACAGCGTTGGCATACTCCTTGCCCAATTTGGAACCAGTCTGTTTTTCCATGTCTAATTCTAATTGTTGCTTCTTGACCTGCATACAGGTACTTCAGGAGACAAGTAAGGTGGTCTGGTATTCCCATCTCTTGAAAAATTTTCCAGTTTGTTGTGATTCACACTGTTAAAGTTATTGGCATGGTCGATGAAGCAGACGTAGATGTTTTTCTGGAATTCTATTGCTTTTTCTATGACTCAACAGATGCTAACAATTTGATCTCTGGTTCCTCTGCCTCTTCTAAATCCAGCTTGTACATGTGGAAGTTTTCAGTTTATGTAGTGTTGAAATCTAGCTTAAAGAATTTTGAGCATTACTTTGCTAGCTTGTAAAATGAGTACATTTGTGAGGTAATTTGAACACTCTTTGGCATGGTTCTTCTTTGGGATTGGAATGAATACTGACCATTTCCACATCCGTGGCTGCTGTTGAGTTTCCAGCATGTTAGAATCTTATATAGTCAAAGAAGAGGAGCAAAATGTAGCTCAGCAAAATACAGTTTAAAGTGCTAAGTCAAGATAGGATTGTTTTAATGCCAAAGATTTTAAAAAGAAGAATACTGGAGAGTGATGGAAGGAACTTAACCCTAAAATTTGGGCAATATAAACACAAATGGTACAAATATAAACAGGTAATATTTATATGTATGTATATATACACATATACACACACATGTTTCAACCACTGTTTTTTCAAGGCTTCATTGTGTCAAGATACTCGGCTAAGCCTCACAATACAATTGTGATTAAGACTGACCAGATCTTGCCCTTAAGAAGCAAACTCTCTAGTGGAATAAATGACTGGAATAAATGACTAAGGCTTACCTCATGCTCATTTCCACAGCTTATTGTGATCCACATAGACAAAGACTTTGGCATAGTCAATAAAACAGAAGTAGGTGATTTTCTGAAACTCTCTTGCTTTTTCAATGATCCTGCAGATGTTGGCAGTTTGATTTCTGGTTCCTCTGCCTTTTCTAAAACCAGCTTGAACATCTGGAAGTTCACAGTTCATGTACTGCTGAAGCCTGGCTTAGAGAATTTTGAGCATTACTTTACTAGCATGTGAGATGAGTGCAATTGTGCGGTAGTTTGAGCATTCTTTGGCATTGTCTTTCTTTGGAATTGGAATGAAAACAGACCTTTTCCAGCCCTGTGGCCACTGCTGAGTTTTCCAAATTTGCTGGCATATTGAATGCAGCACTTTCACAGCATAATCTTTCAGTATTTGAAACAGCTCAACTGGAATTCCATCACCTCCACTAGTTTTGTTCATAGTGATGCTTCTTAACGTCCACTTGACTTCACATTCCAAGAATTCTGGCTCTAGGTGAGTGATCACACCATGGTGATTATCTGGGTCATGAAGATTTTTTTTTCATACAGTTCTGTGTATTTTTTCCACCTCTTCTTAATTTCTTCTCTTTCTATTAGGTCTCTACCATTTCTGTCCTTTATTGAGACCATCTTTGCATGAAATATTCCTTTGGTATTCCTAATTTTCTTGAATAAATATCTAGTCTTTCCCATTCTACTGTTTTCTTCTATTTCTTTGCATTGATCACTGAAGAAGGCTTTCTTATGTCTCCTTGTTATTCTTTGGAACTCTGCATTCAAATGGGTATCTCCTTCCTTTTCTCCTTTGTTTTTCACTTCCCTTCTTTTCACAATTTGTAAGGCCCCCTCAGACAGTCATTTTGCATTTTTTGCATTTCTTTTTCTTGGGGATGGTCTTGATTCCTGTCTCCTGTATGATGTCACAAAACTCTGTCCACAGATCATCAGATACTCTGTCTTTAAGATCTAGTCCCTTAAATCTATTTCTCACTTCCACTGTATAGTCATAAGGGATTTGATTTAGGTCATACCTCAATGGTCTAGTGGTTTTCTCCACTTACTTCAATTTCAGTCTAAATTTGGAAATAAGGAGTTCATGATCCAAGCCACAGTCAGCTCCTGGTGTTTTTTTTTTTTTTTTGCTGATTGTAAAGAGCTTCTCCATCTTTGACTGCAAAGAATGTAATCAATCTGATTTTACTGTCAAACATCTGGTGATATCCATGTGTAGAGTCTTCTCTTGTGTTCTTGGAAAACGGTGCTTGCTATAACCAGTGCATTCTCTTGACAGAACTCTATTAGCCTTTGCCCTGCTTCATTCTGTACTCCAAGGCCAAATTTGCCTGTTACTCCAGGTGTTTCTTGACTATCTCTTTTTGCTTTCCAGTCCCCTATAATGTAAAGGACATCTTTTGGGTGTTAGTTCTAGTAGGTCTTGGAGGTATTCACAGAACTGTTCAACTTCAGCTTCTTCAGTGTTACTGTTCAGGGCATAGACTTAGATTATCATGATATTGAATAGATTGCCTTGGAAACGAACAGAGATCATTCTGTCGTTTTTGAGACTGCATCCAAGTATTGCATTTCAGACTCTTTTGTTGACAATGATGGCTACTCCATTTCTTCTAAGGGACTCCTTCTCACAGTAGTAAATATAATGGTCATCTGATTTAAATTCACCCATTCCAGTCCATCTTATTTCACTGATTCTTAGAATGTAGATGTTCACTCTTGTCATCACCTGTTTGACCACTTCCAATTTGCCTTGCCTTTGACTGTGTTGATTACAATAAACTGGAAAATTTTGAAAGAGATGAAAATACCAGGCCACCTGACCTGCCTCTTGAGAAATCTGTATGCAGGCCAGGAAGCAACAGTTAGAACTGGACATGGAACATCAGACTGGTTTCAATAAGAAAAGATGTACATCAAGGCTATATATTGTCACCCTGCTTATTTAACTTCTATGCAAAGTACATCATAAGAAATGCTAGATGGGAAGAAACACAAGTTGGAATGAAGTTTGCTGGGAGAAATATCAATAACCTCAGATAAGAGGATGACACCACCCTTATGGCAGAAAGTGAAGAGGAACTAAAAAGCCTCTTTATGAAAGTGACAGTAGAGAGTGAAAAAGTTGGCTTAAAGCTCAACATTCAGAAAACAAAGGTCATGGCATCCGGTCCCATCACTTCATGGCAAATAGATGGGAAAAGACTGGAAACAGTGTGGGACTGTATTTTTGGGGACTCCAAAATCACTGCAGATGGTGACTGCAGCCATGAAATTAAAAGACTCCTTGAAAGAAAAATTATGACCAACCTAGATAGCATATTCAAAAGCAGAGAAATTACTTTGCTGACTAAGGTCCATCTAGTCAAAGCTATGGTTTTTCCAGTAGTCATGTATGGATGTGAGAGTTGGACTGTGAAGAAAGCTGACTGCTGAAGAATTGATGTTTTTGAACTGTGGTGTTGGGGAAGACTCTTGAGTGTCCCTTGGACTGCAAAGAGATCCAACCAGTCCATTCTGAAGGAGATCAGCCCTGAGATTTCTTTGGAAAGAATGATGCTAAAGCTGAAACTCCAGTACTTTGTGCACCTCATGTGAAGAGCTGACTCATTGGAAAAGACTCTGATGCTGGAAGAGATTGGAGGCAGGAGGAGAAGAGGACGACAGAGAATGAGGTGGCTGGATGGCATCATTGACTCAATGGATGTGAGACTGAGTGAACTCTGGGAGTTGATGATGGACAGGAAGGCTTGGCGTGCTGTGATTCATGGGGTCACTAAGAGTTGGACACTAACTGAACTGAACTGAATTTGCCTTGATTCATGGACCTAACATTCCAGACTCCTGTGCAATATTGCTACTTATAGCAATGAACCTTGCTTCTATCACCAGTCCTATACACCACTGGTGGTTATTTTTGCTTTGGCTCCATCCCTTCATTCTTTCTGGACTGTTTCTCCACTAATCTCCAGTAGCATATTGGGCATCTACCAACATGGTTAGTTCATCTTTCAGTGCTCTATTTTTTTTTTTTCATTCTGTTCATGGGGTTTTCAAGGCAAGAATACTGAAGTGGTTTGCCCTTCCCTTCTCTGACTGTGTGGATCACAATAAACTATGGAAAATTCTGAAAGATGGGAATATCAGACCACCTGACCTGCCTCTTGAGAAACCTGTGTGCAGGTCAGGAATCAACAGTTAGAACTGGACATGGAACAACAGACTGGTTCCAAATAGGAAAAGAAATATGTCAAAGCTGTATATTGTCACCCTGCTCATTTAACTTATATACAGAGTACATCATGAGAAACGTTGAGCTGGAAGAAGCACAAGCTGGAATCAAGTTTGCCAGGAGAAATATCAATAACCTCAGAAATGCAGATACCACCACCTTTATGACAGAAAGTGAAGAAGAACTAAAGAGTCTCTTGATGAAAGTGAAAGTAGAGAGTGAAAAAGTTGGCTTAAAGCTCAACATTCAGAAAACTAAGATCATGGCATCTGGTCCCATCACTTCCTGGGAAACATATGGGAAAACAGTGTAAACAATGGCTGATTTTATTATTTTTTGGCTCCAAAATCACTGCAGAAGTTGACTGCAGCCATGAAATTAAAAGACACTTACTCCTTGAAAGGAAACTTATGGCCAACCTAAACAACGTATTAAAAAGCAGAGGCATTACTTGCAACAAAGTTCCATCTAGTCAAGGCTACAGATTTTCCAGTGGTCATGTATGGATGTGAGAGTTTTAGACTATAAAGAAAGCTGAGTCCCAATGAATTGATGCTTTTGAACTGTTATGTTGGAGAAGAATCTTGAGAGTCCCTTGGACTGTAAGGAGATCTAACCAGTTCATCCTAAAAGAGATCAGTCCTGGGTGTTCATTGGAAGGACTGATGTTGGAGCAGAAACTTCAATACTTTGGCCACTCGATATGAAGAACTAGCTCACTGAAAGACCCTTATGCTGAGAAAGATTGAGGGCAGGAGGAGAAGGGGACTACAGGGATGAGATGGTTGGATGGAGTTAGTGACTCAATGGATATGTGTTTTGGTGGACTCTGGGAATTGTTGATGCACAGGGCCTGTTGTGCTGTGGTTTATGGGGTCGCAGGCAGTTGGATACAACTGAGCAACTGAAGTGAAGTGAAGTTAACATGTTCAGTTGGTAAAGATTCTGCATGCAATGCAGAGGACCCTAGTTCAATTCCTGGGTTGGTAAGATGTGCTGAAAAAAGGATAGGCTATCCATTCCTGTATTCTGGCCTGGAGAAATCCATGGACTGTATAGTCCATGCAGTCACAAGGAGTCAGACAAGACTGAGTTACTTTCACTTTCACATTTATGTAAGTTCTAGTAAGGCTAAAGAGGCCAGTTCCAGTTGAGTACCATATAGGAATGTGTATCCTGGACTTCTCTTCACCCTATTTAGATTCCTTTTCCTATTAATAACATGCCTTTCTAAAGATAACACAATTTATAGTGAGGATGAAACCTACACTTGAAACACTTGTTTATTTGCTCAAGTGTGTCCAATTCTTTGTGACCGCATGGACTTCAGCACACTAGACTTCCCTGCCCTTCACTGTCTCCCAGTTGGCTTGAACTCATTGCCATTAATTTGATAATGCCATCAAGACACTTGATTCTCATTATTTGTAAATTCTGTATCTGAGAATTTACCTCTGGCTAAAATTTATTTATAACCCCCAAATCAGTATTCATGACACTTTGGTTGTCATTTTTGAATGTGTACAGTCATCAGTTCTGTTCAGTTCAGTTGCTCAGTCGTGTCTGACCCTTTGCGACCCCATGAATCGCAGCATGCCAAGTCTCCCTGTCCATCACCAACTCCCGGAGTTCACTGAGATTGATGTCCATTGAATCAGTGATGCCATGCAGCCATCTCATCCTCTGTCGTTCTCTTCTCCTCCTGCCCCCAATCTTTCCCAGCATCAGAATCTTTTCCAATGAGTCAACTCTTTGCATGAGGTGGCCAAAGTACTGAAGGTTCAGCTTTAGCATCATTCCTTCCAAAGAAATCCCAGGGCTGATCTCCTTCAGAATGGACTGGTTGGATCTCCTTACAGTCCAAGGGACTCTCAAGAGTATTCTCCAACAACACAGTTCAAAAGCATCAATTCTCCAGCACTCAGCCTTCTTCACAGTCCAACTCTCACATCCATACATGACTACTGGAAAAACCTTGACTAGATGGACCTTAGTCAGCAAAGCAATGTCTCTGCTTTTGAATATGCTATCTAGGTTGGTCATAACTTTTCTTCCAAAGAGTAATTGTCTTTTAATTTTATGGCTGCAGATAGAAGAGGTGAAAAATTGAGTCTCCCAGAATGAACATTCTCAGATGAATTTAAATAAAATTGTTTTCTTGCTGTTTTATCTCTCATACTGCAAAGAATTTTTTTTTTTTTAAGTTTATTTAGTGTCCTATTTTTCTCACTTTTACTTTCTGTTGATTCTGCTGTTAAAAATGTCCATTAAAACCTAGAACTAAAGTGCTGTCTAGTGCTCTTTAGCACAAGGAAGCTGTGATATGCCTTATGGTGAGAGTACAAGTGTGTCATATAAGTTTTGTTTAGAAGTGCGTTACAGTGCTATTGACAATGAGTTCAGGGTCAATGAATCAATGATATATATTAAATAAGTTGCCTTTAAACAGAAATACATATAAAATAAAGTTATGTATTGTCCTATCTCTGCATTTCCCCTAAGAGCAATTCCAGTTTGGTATTTGCTAAGTAGTATCCCCGGTTTATTTAACTAACAAATTACTGCAAGTTTACTGTATATTGCTTTCCTACAATTCTCATAACTAACATATAATCATTCAATAATTGCATTTGATGGTAACTTATAAGCCCTATTTTCTTAAAATTTGTTGAAATTATTAACCCTTTCTCCCACCAGGAAACTCTCTACCCCTTAGCAAGAGCACCTGACTTTGTTTCAGTCTCCCCTTTTTAATTTATTAATTTATTAATTTACTGATACTTTCAACCCACGTTTTTTGGTCTATTTTCCAAAAATATCACATGTTTACTGTATATTGCTTTCCTACAATTCTCATAACTAACATATAATCATTCAATAATTGCATTTGATGGTAACTTATAAGCCCTATTTTCTTAAAATTTGTTGAAATTATTAACCATTTCTCCCACCAGGAAACTCTCTACCCCTTAGCAAGAGCAGGGCTACCTGACTTTGTTTCAGTCTTCCCTTTTTAATTTATTAATTTATTAATTTACTGATACTTTCAATCCATGTTTTTTGGTCTATTTTCCAAAAATATCACATCCCATCGTGGCTGCTTCCTTATATTGGAAGTACTTATTGCAGAGACCTTTGGGTTTCTCCTTAGGCAGAATTTCTGTTCATTTATTAAAGTAGTGGCTTTCTTTCTCAAATATATGGATTTTATCAATTGTATTTCTATTACTGTCATTATTTCTCTCCTTAATTGCCCTTGCATAATTCACACACATGCTGAAAGCCAAGGGGAAAAAAAAAGTTTTTTGTTCTTCTTTAACTTAAACTCTCTCCATCAAGGTATTTTGCAAAAGCATCTATGAATATACACTTTCACTCTGATGGTAGGGGTATTGAAGATTATTTCAGTTTTAGCCAGGGAGAGAAAAAAAAAGAAAATATTCTTCAGGCTACAGTCTGGATGATCTCACGTCACTGTTATTTAATAACCCTTTATTATAAGATTGTTTCTCATCTCTTCCTATAAATCAACTGGTGGAAATACTATAAAACAAAGGTACAATTCTGTAAGAACAGCTGGAAAAATCTAAAATCAGAATAAACTATGGATTGTATAAAACTGTAGATACTCTAAAAAAGAGTGTATAAACTTTGTTTATTTGAAGCTATGAATCATATCAATAGCTGAGGAAAATGAGGCCATTTTCCCCCCTTCTGTCAATTATATTGGACATAATCAATTATATCCAATACTCAATTAAAAATACTTATCTGTAAAGAATTTTTTTTTAATTTAAGAGGAAATTGAAGTCAAACATACTCCAAATGAAAGTGGGAAGGCTGAATCCCATTAAAATAGTAAAGATTTAGGTCCAGACTTATTACTGCCTTGGGCACTAAAGAGAATATTGGACAAAATCATAAAATAATGTTCTAAGACTCAGGGTCTGAATACATTTCTGAAACAGTAAAATGGTTGAATTTAGAAAATACAGTGTAGAGAAGCACATGATCAAATCATAGAAAAATTCTAAATTATCAAATCTAATAATCTTTAAGCAATTAGATATGGAAGCCAAAGTTACCAAAAGTCAGCATGTGTTATGATAGCTTATAACCAAGAATGTAAACCTATTTGCTAAGTTTATTAAAAATAATTTATTTGAAGTCATTTAATGTATCCTAACAAAGTCATTAAAATTTACTATATATAGGTAGCCTAAAAGTAGAAAGTCAAGAAACACCTGGAGTAACAAGCAAATTTGGTCTTGGAGTTCAGAATGAAGCAGGGCAAAGACTGACAGTTCTGTCAAGACAACACACTGGTCATAGCAAACACCCTCTCCCAACAAAAAAAGAGAAGACTTTACTCATGGACATCACCAGATGGTCAACACCAAAATCTGATTGATTAACTTATTTGCAACCAAAGATAGAGAAGTGCTATACAATCACCAAAAACAAACAAACAAACAAACAGAAAACCGGAGCTGACTGTGGCTCAGATAATGAATTCCTTATTTCCAAATTTAGACTAAAATTGAAGACAGTGGAGATAATCACTAGACCATTCAGGTATGACCTAAATAAAATTCTTTATGACTATACAGTGGGAGTGAGAAATAGATTTAAGGAACTAGATCTGATAGACAGAGTGCCTAATAAACTATGGATGGAAGTTCATGACATTATACAGGAGATAGGAATCAAGACCATTCCCCCAAAAAAGAAAGGCAAAAAAGTAAAATGGCTATCTAAAGAGGCCTTACAAATGGCTGTGAAAAGAAAGGAAGCAAAAAGCAAAGGAGAAAGGGAAATTCTAATTCACCCATTTGAATGCACAATTCCAAAGAATAGCAAAGAGATAAAAAAGGCTTCCTCAGTGATCAATGCAAAGAAATAGAGGGGAAAAAAATAGAATGGGAAGACTAGAGATCTCTTCAAGAAAATTACAGATACCAAGGGAATATTTCATGCAAACATGGGCTCAATAATGGACAGAAGTGGTATGGACCTAACTGAAGCAGA
>SJYC01102136.1:0-10749 GCA_006408675.1 Madoqua kirkii | reverse complement strand
AAAAGCCTCTTGATGAAAGTAAAAGAAGAGAGTGAAAAAGTTGGCTTAAAGTTCAACATTCAGAAAACGAAGGTCATGGCATCCGGTCCCATCACTTCCTGGGAAATAGATGGGGAAACAGTGGAAACAGTGTCAGACTTTATTTTTTGGGGCTCCGAAATCACTGCAGATGGTGATTTCAGCCATAAAATTAAAAGACGCTTACTCCTTAGAAGAAAAGTTATGACCAACCTAGATAGCATATAGAAAAGCAGAGATATTACTTTGCAGACTAAAGTCCATCTAGCCAAGGCTATGGTTTTTCTTCTGGTCATTTATGGATGGGAGAGTTAGACTGTGAAGAAGGCTGAGCGCCAAAGAATTGATGCTTTTGAACTCTGGTGTTGGATAAGACTCTTGAGAGTCCCTTGGACTGCAAGGAGATCCAGCCAGTCGATTCTGAAGGAGATCAGCCCTGGGATAAACTCCAGTACTTTGGTCACCTCATGGAAGAGTTGACTCATTGGAAAAGACTCTGATGCTGGGAGGGATTGGGGGCAGGAGGAGAAGGGGATGACCAAGGATGAGATGGCTGGATGACCTCATAGGCTCAATGGACGGGAGTCTGAGTGAACTCCGAGAGATGGTGATGAACAGGGAGCTCTGGTGTGCTGTGACTCATGGGGTTGCAAAGAGTCAGACACAACTGAGCAACTGAACTGAACTGATAGCCCTACATGGTCCCCGGTTGACTGAATCCACAGATGTGGAGGAATTGCGTATATGGATTGCCTAGTATAAATTACAAGGGAACTAGCTACTGAGTTGTTCAAAGGTCAACTGTAATTACACTGGTTGTTATAAGTGGAAGAGGGAGGTAGAAGTGTTGAGAGAATTTAAGATGCTTCTCTGCTAGTTTTGAAAATGGAGGAAAGGGTGCTATCAAGATACACAGCAATCTCCCAAGGCTGGAAAAACTGTGGAACCAATTCTGCACCAAAACCTCCAGAAGGAAAATAGCACTGCTAACAACATGCTTTTAGTCTCGAGGGATCTAATTTGGATTTCTTACCTCCAGAACTGAAAGAAAATACATTTGTGTTGTTTTAAGCCACTTAATGTAGTGATTTGTTACAGTAGCAACTAATACACTACCCTGGAACCTATAAAACCATATGCCTATCTGAGCTGGTGATAAGGCAAATCATGTAAGTATCACACACACACACACAAAATTCAGGACCTGCAATTTCCTTATTTCTTATTTTGGGGCTTTTATAATCATTTTTAGGGTTTTAACTTCCAACTGTATGTTTATGCTTCTCAGTCTATTCTTTTATCCCTGAATGCTCTATAGTGTCAAATTTATATATCTTTTTTTTCTGGATTTTTAAAAAAATGGATGTTCATATTAGGCTTCCCCGTTGTCTCGGACACTAAAGAATTCACCTGCAATGCAAGAGACCTGGGTTCTATCCCTGGGTTAGGAAAATCCCCTGGAAAAAGAAATGGAAACCTACTCCAGTATTCTTGCCTGGAAAATTCCATGGACAGTGGTGGGCTACAGTCCATGAGGTTGCAAAGAGTTGGACACGACTGAGCAACTAAGACATGGCTATCTCAAACTCATTATGTTCAAAGTAAGACTCAGATTCTAAAAATAATTCTGTATTTATCCTGCTTACTCCTCAAATTCCCAAGTCTGCCTTCCTTTGTATTCCTTATTTTGTTGAAAGTCCTACTATCACTTGATGTTTTAAATTCAAAAGTGAGACACATATTACAGTACGTATCAGTCATAACCTATGTGCTATTTTATACCCTAACTGTTTTTTTCACTTTTCCCTTCCTCACCGTTGAAATCATGCTAACTCCCACTGTGCTAACTATTCATGCCTGGACAACTGCTTTTCTTACTTCTTGTACTGCCTTCCATTTTCAGTAAGTGGTTTTTATTCTTGCCTGCCTCCATTTTCTGAACAATTTTTGACTTTTACATTTTGACAGAATCTTACCTTATAAGTTCCTCCTTCAAATGATAGAATATTAGAGCCACTATTTCTTAGTCTCCCATTAGTCCATAGATTAGTGATGTGGACTGCATCGCTTAGACACATATGGATGCAATTCGAGTTCTATAGTGAGCGGTGAGATGGCTGTTGTGCTGTAAGAGGCGGTGGCAGCTGTAGTGGTACAGGTTTCAACATCAGGCTGTTCTTTTGCAGAGTCTGGGTTGATTACTGTCACCAGGGGAAGGCCTAATGTGTAGTGAAGTTCTGAATATTTCTCCAGTACATTTAATCTCAAACTTGTTTCTCTAGACATCTCAATGATTCTGTGAGCTAATATCCTTTAGCAAGTCTTTTGCTGGTTAACTAACCATAGTTTGTGTTAGTGTTAGTTGCTTAGTTGTGTCTGACTCTGCGTCCCCACAGGCTGTAGCCCACCAGTTTTCTCTGTCCATGAGATTCTCTGGGCAAGAATACTGGAGTGGATTGCCATTCCCTTCTCCAGGGGATCTTCCTGACCCAGGAATGGAAGCCAGGTCTGCCACAGTGAAGCCCAACTAGCCATAAATATACAGAATTATTTTATATTCTACATTATGACCAGATGATCTTTAAAAGTAAAAACTGAATTCTACTGCAGACCTCATCACTGGTGAGTTCCTTCAGTGATACAGAACGAGATAAAGCCCTGGCTGCTCTAAATTATATGCAAGTTTCTCTGTAAGGGGGCTTCCCTGGTGGCTTCTTCCTCCAATCCGGGAGATCCGGGTTCGATCCCTGGGTCAGGAAGATCCCCTGGAGAAGGAAATGGCAATCCACTCCAGTATTCTTGCCTGGAGAATCTCATGGACGGAGAAGGCTAGTAGGTTACAGTCCATGGGGTCGTAAGAGTCGGACACGACTGAGCGACTTCACCTTCACCTTCACCTTCTCTGTAACCCCACTTCTGTCTTGGTTTCTGTTCTCTCTCATCTTGTGCTCCTTGTTAAGCTTTACAAACAAGATTCTTGCTCTTGATTCTATCTAAAATTTTCAGATCCTCTCCTCAATCCCTAAGTTCCTGCCAAAACTCAAACCAAGCATAATCTCCTCCAAGCAGCCTACTCAAGAAGAGGTAGGGGAGACACATAGGCACAGAGAATTGAATATAATGAAGAAAATATTATAACAGAGGACATTTCAGGGAGCTGTAAAGTCACAGCAGAATGACACCTTTCCCAAAACAGGATAGTGGAGTTGGGTGAAGAAATGACTACTTCTTGAGTTCCTTGACATAGGTTAAAAATATCTTATCAGTTAAATGTGTGTATTCCCCATACCTAGCTGCACCTGCTATCTAATACATTCATACATGTTTGACTGATTCTGGTATGAATATGACTACAACTGTATGTGATTCAAATGATATTTATAACCAAGACAGGAAGAGACAAGGATAAGGAAAATGATTTCTCTCTCAAGGCAGACGGAACACCAGAGACATTTTACTTCTTTTAAGATGGTTTGTGAGAAGGAAAATCTGTGAACAAATAGGTTTAGAAAATATAGCAGAATGCTTCTCTTCTTGGAGATTTACTATATTCATTGGAATATTAAAGATTTTGATACATCATGCAGTATTAAAAATGTCTAAGTTTATTTCACAGTTTTTTAGCACTGCATACTAACGGGTTAAGGAAAGAGGGTTCTGAGGAATCCTGCTAAATGATGGTGTATAGGTAAAAACAGAGCCAACAATGTCTCTCACTATTATTTTGTCTGTCATTTTCAGGACGGTGGTAATGGGAGTTTGTTTTATTATTCCATTATTACACCTTTTTCAATGTTCAGAAAGCTGTACTTTAAATGTTTTATTTGGGAAAAGAGCATAGTGCTTTTAGCCTTGATCAGAATCAATGATGGCATTGCTAAGCCTCAGCAAAAGATATTTGAAGTAAACTTCTTCCTTCAACCCATTCATTTAAAATTGATCTTTCAAAATTGACCCATGCAGCTGTCAACAATCCTCACTTTAATACAGATTTGACTCAATTTCAAATAAACCAAATAATCAGCCTTCTGAAGCAGGAGAAGGAAAATTAGCAGACAGTAACATTGACAGTCTTGAAGAATAATTTGTTTTAAAATGATGACTATCATAATTTTCATGAGTCTACACATTACATAGAAGCTATGTGTCTGTAAGGAACTGATTTCTTTCCAAAACTGCAGCTAGAACTTTTTTTTCCCCCAAAGTAACTATCTATGGAAATGTGGCAACCTTGTTGGAAAATGTACATGGAAAAAAAGCATATTTTGTATATTAGTAATTACTAATTTTTTCTCTCTCATAATAGAGATTTCTTGTTGATTCTTTCCCTATGTATTAATTCTTAGCTTGGAAAAATGACCACCAAAAATAAGACATTTCTGTATTTTTCTTACTGTTAAATGTAAAGGTGTGACTACCTTCTAGTCAATGAGACATAAATGGATATTTTCTGTGTAAGTTGTAGTAATTTCCTTTGGAGAGCTCTAGACACACCTTTCCTATTTTCAGAAAACTCTATTAGAGAAGAAACATTGCACCAGGAGAATAAGGGTCACATTATAGAGGTGGGAAATGAATACACTGGCAGACTCCCAGCTGTAGTATTAATAGATTGTTTTTCCAAAAATGAGCTAAGTAATACTTTACATTTCAAACAGAGTTCCAGAACCTGTTGCTTGTTGCTGTTGCTACCACCTATAACGACGAAGAGTGGTTTCCTTTCCACTGGAAACTGGGTGAGACTGGGTGAGACTGGGAGAGAACGTGGTAAAAGTGCAAGACTAGATCATAAAAGGAGATATAGCATCACCTGGCTCATTCTCACTTATTCTTAGGACTCAGCCCCATGCTGTGAAGAAGCATATGTGAAAAGACAGCATGAGAGAGACACAACCGCCAGATTTATGCTAAACACGGTTTCAGATAAATCCAGCCCCCAGTCTTTGAATCTTCTGGCTGATGCTCAACATCAGAACAAACAAACACAGTCCTGACTATGACTCATTCTAATTCCTCACACACACAGACTGAGTCTGATTGTTTTACGTCACTGCATTTGGGGGCAATTTTGCTACAGGATTAGGTAAAATGAAAGAATGCATTACTTGTTTTTTTGTGGTTTAGTCCTGCCATTATAAAACCTGGAATAAATGGCTCTAATGTGAAAAATAAATAAATATTATCATATTCAAGCTATTATTCAGGATTTGTTATTTTGACTACTTAGAGTTGAAAGTAACACAGCCTTTGCTTGTACTCTTCCTTCATGCCATGTGCATGTCCATTACCCAAATCTCTATCTTGAATGCAGATATTGCCATGAGCTCCAGATTTGTGCAGTCAACGCGTTATAGGAAGATCAGATGCAACATATATAATTCAACTCAAACTCTTTTACATTTCTCCACAATCTAACCTACTTTTCATATTCTATACTTTGGTCAAAGACATCATCAAACACTCAGTCAATTAAAAAACTAGTTGTTCTTCCTTTCCTCTCTTCCATTCATGTAACTGTCCAACTTCAAAACCAAGCTCCATTGATTCTGCTTACTAAGATTTTCCCTTCTTCAGTACACATTTCAGTTCAGTCACTCAGTCATATCCAACTCTTTGTGATGCCATGGACTGCAGTGTGTCAGGCTTCCTTGTCTATCACTAACTCCAGGAACTGTCTCAAACTCATGTCCATTTTGTCAGTGATGCCATCCAACCATCTCATCCTCTGTCATCCCCTTCTCCTCCTGCCTTCAATCTTTCCCAGCATCAGGGTCTTTTCCAAGGAGTTAGTTCTTCGCATCAGGTAGCCAAAGTATTGGAGTTTCAGCTTCAGAATCAGTCCTTCCAATGAATATTCAGGACTGATTTCCTTTAGGATTGACTGGTTTGTTCTCCGTAGTCCAAGGGACTCTCAAGAATCTTCTCCAACACCACACAGTTCAAAATCATTGGTTTTTTAGCTCTCTGATTTCTTTATGGACCAACTCTCATATCCATACATGACTACTGAAATGTCATAATTCTATTATTATTTCCTTTTTAATATATGCAGTAGCTTCCCTGTTTATCTATATACTATACTATGTATATTATATACCAACCCAGGTATAGAACTCATGTTTCCTGCATTGCAGGCAGATTCTTTAACCTCTGAGCCACCAGGGAAACCCCATACATATATAAATAATTCAAACCTTATATTATATTATACAATAATATCACCAGTCCATCAGTCATAAATCTATTATTATTTCCTTTTTAATATATGCAGTAGCTTCCCTGTTTATCTATATACTATACTATGTATATTATATACCAACCCAGGTATAGAACTCATGTTTCCTGCATTGCAGGCAGATTCTTTAACCTCTGAGCCACCAGGGAAACCCCATACATATATAAATAATTCAAACCTTATATTATATTATACAATAATATCACCAGTCCATCATCCACTGTGCAGCTAAACAAAGGCTTTTCCAAAATAAAAATGTCATCATATCAGTTCCCTAATAAGGGAGATCTAGCTTACATCTCCCATTTGACTTTACTTCCTAATTCTAACTATAGAGAACTGAGACTAATGAAGATAATTCTTTTCTGTATTCTCCCAGTACAATTTTCACATATTGGCCAGAACTTGTAACTCAGAATTCTGTATTTCTCACATTTTAATGTGCTGTCTAGAAGGCATTGAGTGAATTTTTCCCATCTATATTTTCTAGCCTAATTCCTGGAGTATATTACACACTCACAAATATTTTGGTAATCAGTTAACTAATGAACAGCTAATTGGCTTAGATTTTTCACCGTTTCCCTTTCCACCATTTATTCTAACAATGAGAAAAAGTATCCTTGGCTTCTTTTGCTTACTTAGTACTATTCTCTATTATAAAATTTACCTTTTTTGTAATCATGCAAATATATGATAATGTGTGCTCAGACGGTCTCTGGGTCTCTGATGCTTCTCGACCCCATGAACTGCAGCCTGCAGGGCTCCTCTATCCTTAGTATTTTTCAGGCAAGAATATTGCAATGGGTTGCTATTTCCTCTTCCAAGGGACAAACCCAAGGATTAAATCTGTGTCTCTTATGCTTCCTGCATTGTCAGGCAAATTCTTTACCACTGTACCACCTGGGAAGCTCCATACTTACGACAACATCCATTTATCCATTCCAGAGCAAAAAAAGATTTACTATGAAGTTAATGAGGCTTAAGCCACTTAGTTACATGGCCTCACCTAAAATCATGCATCTAATTTTTTTCCCTTAATTTTTATTCTTCTTCTAAACACAGTTTCACAAATTATATACATGCCCCACAAAATCTGAAATTTTCCTCATTACAATTAGGATTTATTAAGTACCTACCGTTCGACAGAGACTGTACTTCATCTACACAAATTCAACAAAAAATAAAATGTATAATTCTAGATAATAATATTTCTTCAAGATATGCAGGAGGTCATGCTCACTACTCATCAGATTATCACAATATCTTTTAATGTATGGTCTCTCTATCCTCTTATGTATTCTCTTCATTATTAACAGAATTAATCTCAGACTCATAGAAATCTAATCTCAACATGCTCTTTTGGGCCACATAGCCTGCAACTTCCCCATTTCCTAAATACTCATTTACTCCACTATGTTCACAATAAGCTAAACTTTTCCTTATTATTATTATATTAATAACATTATATTAATATATTAACAATGCTCTGGTTGTCTCTCTGCTTAAGTTCTTTTTCTCCAGCATCCCAGTTTTTATACCATGTAAAACATTCTCCAGCTCAAACTGGCAGCCTTAATACTACTGCCTTTGTCTTCTGAGTAATTTGATCATACTTTTTGAATGGTGTTCATCTCACTGTTTTAATTAGGAGATGGTAGTTAGAACTGTATTCACTGATTGAAAGCACAGCACTGACAATAGTGACTCAATTATTTTGTGTGCTCATCTAGACCTTCTCTCTACCCGTTTTTCCTCTGCTATTGTCCAGGAAACATGGTTTGTGCAGACTGCTTCATTATACCTCCTTTCTCCTCTAGATTCTGCTTGAGTTCAGCCACGTAGAGGTACTGTCAGGAAATTAATATTTGAAAGGAGAGGGAGCAGTTGGAGTGCATATTCTCCCTTTACTTTCTTCTTGGCCTTGGCAATGGCTCGATCCTTCTGCCTGTAACCTCATATCTTGTTGAGTGACCTTTCTGCTGATCCCAGCTCTTGCTTCTTGTCAAGTTCTGACATCATCTTCCCCCTTTTGTCATGTCAGGCAAGGGAGAGGTAATGACTTTCTACTCTTGCTGGACCGGGATGCTTCATCATCTTTACTTTAGTTCCTTTAACCCTGACCTCACCATTAAAAATAGTTCCTTTGTTACATTCATTACATTAAAAAAAAAAAAGCCCTCTTTGAGGATTTTGCTCCCTGCAAAGACTATTGGATATCAAGTTTGAACTCAGATTACAACCTTAAAAATGCATCTGACTATCTGTCTTTCCTTGTAATGACAAGTACTTTTGACAGAATAAAGAAGGAAAATCATGCCAAATTTAAAAATTGAATAAGTACTTTTTTTCCCTATAAAGCATTCCCTTATTGACAGTTGGCATTAGATTATTTTATATTAGCCCTTGCATATCTATTTATACCTTCATACTATACCATGTCTTTATGAAAGCATGAGATTTTACTGTCCTCTTAGAGAAAAGAAGGAAAAATGATTATGTCCTTCATATAAGAACTTTTTTGTCATAAATAGCTCTTTCATTTCAGAAATATCTGTCACAGAGTGGATTTCAGGAGGAAATTAAGTTTTAGAGCAGAGTTGAGGGGAAATAATACTTGACTAGGAGTTAGAAGCTAAGTCATAGTTCTAAGAAATCACTTTTGTGACCTTTCTAAACTCTTAGTTTTCTCATTATGAAATGGAAGCTCTAAGGCACCACATCATTGGTTTCTTTTCAAAAGGTTTACAATTTTGGAATTCTGTGAGAAATTTTTAGTTATAAAGAGTTTTTCCTGGGAAAATTCAATTGATTTTAGGTTCTGAAACTATCACAAATCTCTCCCCATTGGCATGGCTTGGGGCAAGTCTTTGAAAAAATCATATACACAGGGGAGATGTCAAAGGTTTAAGGTACTGCCCTTAGAATCACTTCTAGCCTTCTGATGAAGTTACAAACAATGGAAAACCCTAAACTGATTGAAGGCTGCCTTGAAATCCTGAAGGGAAGAGCTAGATGGGTCGGAACAACCCCCTTTTAAAGTGGCATTTACTTTTACTCCTCCTTGCCTTGAGACCATCATCACTTGCATTTTGGGTTGAAATGTCATGACAACAGCCCTAGCTAAATCGTGGTACTGGAAGCCATACTCAAATATCAGAGTGTTCACAGACTCTGCGTCTAAGTGCTCACCCTGCATGAGTAATTGAAAGGATTAGACTAGATCAGACATAGTGATGCCTCCAGCCCTGTTATTAATGACTCACAATATTCTCACACTGTCACTCATATAATATAAGAATCTGCCTAATAAACTTGAAGGAAAAATTAAAGGGATAAAATTAATTAATATGATATGTGTAAACATTCTTAAAAAGTACTTTTTAAGTGACAAATACAAAGTTTTTTTACTTTAGTAATGAAAGTTTTGAAAGAAGTTTGTATTATAATCATTCTCTTTAATTTGTTTTTCCACTAAACAGGAGAACTCATGACTAGTAGTACCTACATTAGAATAATCAGAGCCTGGGCCTCAAAAATGGAACAAAGTAGGCAGTTGCTTCTCAGACTCGATGATGGGGTTGCTGTTATTCTAACTTACTTCCCTTTTCCTGTTAAATGTAATGCCATGGATATTATGGCTTCTCGGGTGACACAATCGGTAAAGAAAAACCCTGCCAAGTAAGAGACACAAGTTCAATCCCTGCATCCAGGATCCCCTGGAGTGGGAAATTGCAGCTACTCCAGTATTCTTGCCTGGAAAGTTCCATGGACAGGTAAGCCTGATGGGCTACAGTCCATGGTGTCTCAAAAGAGTCAGATACAACTGAATATGCACACACACATGGGTATTACAGTATATGGATTACAAAATCCAGTAAGGTATGATATTCTGGGATAGAAAGAAATTATCTTCTTCACAGGTGGGATGGATGCTTAAAATCATGGGAACCCAAGTTCTAGAACATATTCCTCCATGGTTACACTCTAATATCAATCTTACTTTTATTTTTCTTTGTTCCTGTGCTCTGTGTTCATAAATAAGATTAAATAATTTATTTCTATTATATGCATAGTGTTGGGTCCAGAGGTTAGACTGTCCAAGTGACCATTTATACTCAGAATAAAATTTCAGGCATCTTTGTCCCAAATGTGAGTGTGTATGAAGAATGCAAGATGATCAGGTCAAACCCAAAAGACACAATTAAAAAAAAAGTCTATTTATTTGGGGCAGAGATTTGTAATACAACTCATGAAAATATTATACTACTATTAAGACAAATGTTATACCTAGAAATGACTAGTCCCCATTAGGTTTGCTAAACAGCCTTGCTGACAAAGATAATACTAGCATTTGTGAATAGTAAGAAGGGTATCTGTCAGTTTTATTCATGTCACAAATATTTAAGAAAAGCTATGATTTATGAGGTCTATTCTAATAAGTTCTAATTGTTGCAATCTATTTTATCAAATGAAAAATAAATGGTAATTATATTATA
>SJYC01102134.1:0-17302 GCA_006408675.1 Madoqua kirkii | reverse complement strand
ATGGAATAATTTTTTTTTCATTTCTTCTTGAGAGTAGAAGTCAATTAATTCAGATCTCTTCATCCATAGGGGCTTAAGGATGTTTGTTTATCCATTCAAAAGTTAAATAAACATCTACTATGTTCTAGGGATGACCTTAAGAAAGAGATTGTAACAGTGATCACAATAAATTATCTTTGACTACATGAAGTTTATATACTCTAAAACAGATTAGCAAAAAAGGAAAAATAATCACTGAAAAAATTATAATAAAAAAGTCCATATTCTTGATTTTTAAAATATCCAATTAATTGATTAATAATATAAATATACTAGTTCAGTTCAGTTGAGTTCAGTTGCTCAGTTGTGTCTGACTCTTTGCAACGCCATGAATCAAAACACACCAGACCTCCCTGTCCATCACCAACACCCGGTGTTCACTCACATTCATGTCCATCGAGTCAGTGATGCCATCCAGTCATCTCATCCTCTGTCATCCCCTTCTCCTGCCCCCAATCCCTCCTAGCATCAGAGTCTTTTCCAATGAGTCAACTCTTCACGTGATGTGGTCAAAGTACTGGAGTTTCAGCTTTAGCATCATTCCTTCCAAAGAACACCCAGGGCTGATCTCCTTCAGAATGGACTGTTTGGATCTCCTTGCAGTCCAAGGGACTCTCAAGAGTCTTCTCAAACACAACAGTTTAAAAGCATCAATTCTTTGGTGCTCAGCTTTCTTCACAGTCCAACCCTCACATCCATGCATGACCACTGGGAAAGCCATAGCCTTGACTAGATGGACTTTTGTTGGTAAAATAATGTCTCTGCTTCTGAATATGCTACCTAGGTTGGTCATAACCGTCTTTCCAAGGAATAAGCATCTTTTAATTTCATGGCTGCAGTCACCATAGTAATTTCAAAGCATGAATTTTAATAATGTTTGAAATGAAAATTTCAAAATTTTTTGAAAATGAAAATGTTCATAATGTAATACTAACAGAAATACAAACTTATTAGAGATTACACACACACACACACACACACACACACAGAGAATTGATCCTCATTACTAGCAGATTTCTTATATGCTTAAGAGCTAAATTGTATTTGTAACTAAACCAATACTTCACATGCTTTCTTGATCGTTTCTTGAAGTGTTATGTGCAGAGTGGTGAACAAATTTAAATGACCTCAGTCAAAAGTTACCAGTTAGATTAGTCAAGGTGAATCACTGATTTGTTTTGGTTCTTACACTGTAAGTAAGCCTTCTTTCTGCTGTATAATAGGTGTCATGTCCCCCACCCTCCCCTTTTTTTTTTCTTTTTATTGGTTATTTTGATGTTTAAAATGGTGCCCAAGCATAGTGTTGAAATGTTATCTATTGTTTCAAACTGTGAGAAAGCTATGATGTCCCTTTTGGAGAAAATTTGTGTGTTAGTTAAGCTTCTTTCCAGCATGAATTATAGTGCTGCAGGGTGTGAGTTTGATTTAATAAATCAACTGTATCGAATAAATGTTTTAAGACAGAAACATATAAAAAGCAAGGTTATACATCCATCATTTGTTGGAGACATTGTGACCACAGGTTCACAGGCACTTAACCCTGTGTTTCTTCTAGGGACAGTGATCAGTATTTGCTAATTCAGTGTCTGTGGAGAATTTAAAGAATATTGAGGAAGGAGGTAGGTGGGTCCCCACAGGGTAAGGCAATTGAAGATTTAGTCTCTGTTGACTGAAACTCTAGGAGAAGAATATCAGGACAATTAAGGAAAGAGGTTGGGCCCTGCCCAGACCACATATCATCCATTCCCCAAACACAGGACTATAAGCCAGGCAAATGAAGTGACTGGCTAAAGGAAAACTGGAAGAAGTGCCCCATACAAGTGACTTAAACTGCCAGGAAGGCACAACTCAGGTACTCTCCCTCTGAGTCTTCCTGTGTGCCTATCCACATGTTCTGTATCCTTTTCCTCTTAATAAATATTTACTTCACTCATTTGCATCTTTCTGGAAATTCTTTTCTGAAAGGCAAAGGGCCAGAGATTGAACCTGGAGGGCCCAGTGATCTGATTGGCTAGTGGCTAGGATTTGGTGTTTTTACCGCTATGATTCAGCCTCAATCTCTAGCTGGAAACCCAAGCACTACTCCAAGATGTTGCAGGCTGATGCCGTTTGAGATCAGTATCAGTTCAGTTGCTCAGTCGTGTCCGACTCTTTGTGACCCCATGAAACGCAGCACTCCAGGCCTCCCTGTTCATCACCAACTCCTAGAGTTTACTCAAACTCATGTCCATCGAGTTAATGATGCCATCCAGCCATCTCATCCTCTGTTGTCCCCTTCTCCTCCTGCCCCCAATCCCTCCCAGCATCAAAGTCTTTTCCGATGAGTCAGCTCTTCGCATGAGGTGGCCAAAGTACTGGACTTTCGGCTTTAGCATCATTCTTTCCAAAGAAATCTCAGAGCTTATCTTCTTCAGAATGGAATGGTTGGATCTTCTTGCAGACCAAGGGACTCTCAAGAGTCTTCTCCAGCACCATAGTTCAAAAGCATAAATTCTTCAGTGCTCAGCTTTCTTCACAGTTCAGCTCTCACATCCATGCATGACTACTGGAAAAACTGTAGCCTTGACTAGACAGACATTTGTTGGCAAAGTAATGTCTCTGCTTTTGAATATGCTATCCAGTTTGGTCATAACTTTTCTTCCAAGGAGTAAGTGTCATTTAATTTCATGGCTACAGTCACCATCTGCAGCGATGAAGTCTGACATTGTTTCCCTATCTATTTCCCATGAAGTGATGGGACTGAATGCCATGATCTTCGTTTTCTGAATGTTGAGCTTTAAGCCAACTTTTTCACTCTCCTCTTTCACTTTCATCAAGAGGCTTTTTAGTTCCTCTTCACTCTGCCATAAGGGTGGTGTCATCTGCATATCTGAGGTTATTGATATTTCTCCCGGAAATCTTGATTCCAGCTGTGTTTCTTCCAGTCCAGCATTTCTCATGATGTACTCTGCATAGTTCAATAAGCAGGGTGACAATATACAGCCTTGACGTACTCCTTTTCCTATTTGGAACCAGTCTGTTGTTCCATGTGCAGTTCTAACTGTTTCTTCCTGACTAGCATACAGATTTCTCAAGAGGCAGGTTAGGTGGTCTGGTATTCCCATCTCTTTCACAATTTTCCACAGTTTATTGTGATCCTTAGAGTCAAAGGCTTTGGCACAGTTAGTAAAGCAGAAATAGATGTTTTTCTGGAACTCTCTTGCTTTTTTCATGATCCAGCAGAGGTTGGCAATTTGATCTCTGGCTCCTCTGCCTTTTCTAAAACCAGCTTAGCTGAAAGAAAACTCAATTTTCTTTGAGTAGTTTGTATCTATTTATCCTTTTCTGGGGAATCTAGGTTATGATACAAAGAAATATATTTTACTGATTCAGCCTTTAGGTCACTTACTAACATGTATGTTTTGAGTGCATGCTCTATACAAGGCATTATTCGAGGATACTGGAATACCATCAGTTTTATTATACTTATTTTGAAAATATGATTATATTAAAACACAATTCTTTTATTTGAGAAAGTTTCGAGCATAACAACTTTGTGTATGATTATGTATAGTTTCCTTAGGAAGAAACACTTGGTGACTAGAGAAAACTGTATCCTGCTGAACCAAATCTCATAGGAACACATAACATTCACACACATGCATGCAAGCACGCTCATGTACATGCTTCAAACATCACAGTTGATGTGTATTATAAGTGACATCCATCTATATCTGATGTGCTAACTTGCCATTCAATTCAGATAAATTCTTCCACTACTTTATAATAATGCAACAGGGTAGCCCTTCTAGAGGTCACTTGAACAAGCAAACTTCAGTTTTCTTCAAGGTAAAGTGCCTTATTTACTGAGAGCTTACATATGTCTTGACCATTTCACGTGTAAATCTGTGTTGTGCTAAGTTGCTTCAGTTGTGCCTGACTCTGCAACCCTATTGACTGTAGCCTTCCAGGCTCCTCTGTCCATGGGATTCTCCAGGCAAGAATACCAGAGTGGGTTGTCATGCCTTCCTCCAGGTGGTCTTTCCAACCCAGGATCAAACAAGCATCTCTTATGTCTCCTCCTTTGGCCAGTGTGTTCTTTACCTCTAGCATCACCTTGTGTGTATGTGCTAAGCGCCACCTCATCATTCTTTAAATGCATCACTGACAGAGCTTATGAGTTTGTGTCTTTAATCTCATTTTCTTCACAAACCCCACATCTTTCATTGTGCAACTTTGTATTTTGTGGTGATTTTTATAACACATGCATTGTGTTATAGCAGAAGAAAATGTACATCAGTGAGTCAAAGAAGGAAAAATGACATAGTTTATATTCTAAAAAGAGGGCAAAATAGTATAATTTAACAGTGAATTATAGAGTATATCAGAAGTATTTTGAAAGAAAATAGCAAAGAAAAGTGACAGGAGGTGTTAGAGACAGGCTGTATGGTGAAATTTTAAAAAATAAGATGAAAAGTACAGAATTCACTGAGAAATGATTTTATACAAATATTTGAACAAAATAACATCTCTTGAAAGTATAATTTTAAAACATTCAAGCATGACTTTCATACAAGTATAAAATGTGCATGTACCAAAGATCTTATTCCAATCATTAATTAATGAGGGATAAGTAAGATGGCTTCATCAAAGAGCATTTTGCAAACTTGGGATTTATAGATGCCGTAGTAAGGAATGTTAGAATAAATTTCTCAGGTTAAATATAAAACTGGTTAATATCTTCTGAACTGTAAACCATAACCTGTGGGACTTTTGTTTCTATTGGGGAGAAATTACATCCCTCTTTACTAGTGATAGGTCTATAGGTCAATATTCAATTTTGTTAAATCTTCATTAAATCTTTTTTCAGTCCCCAATAGTAAACACTGAAGCAAACAAAGAATATTCTTTTGAATGATTCTTGGGTGGGCCTGCCAAATAATGCTCTCAAATGACAATGAAGGGACATAATACTCATCTTTTAATTTTTTTTTTGCCTTACTTCTAAATTTAAGATAATTTTTCATAAGAAGATAAATAGGCAAATTTTAGAAAAGAGCTTTTGTGTCAGAGGAATCCACCAGAGCAAAAACCCTCCAGCAAAAATTTCTCTATACAGTTCTATAATCCACACATAAACTGTGATTGGAGGACTAAGTGAGGGTATATAAGGATTTGTAGGGCCTTCTGGGCCATAGAAAGGATTGTGACTTTTAGACTGATTAAAAAAGGAGACAAGAGATCTGGTTAAAGTAATGGGCTTAATCTGATGTTTCACAAAGTTCATCGGACCTTTCCTACTGAGAATGCCTGTAGGGGTTATGGATGGATGTAGGAGGACCAGTTGTTGGCTATTGAAATTATCCTTGCTTGGGTTAATGTGTTGTCCATGGAGGTGAGAGGAGTCAGAATCTAGATATAATTTTGGTAGGACAGAAACAGGTTTCCTGAAAAAGTACAGTTAGGATTTGAGAGAAAAACATGGACTGTAAGCAAAAGAAAATGTAAAGTTATCATTAACTGAGAAAGTTGTGGTTGGAGAAGGTTTAGAGGGCAAGATCAAGTATAGATTTAGGCCTGCTAAGTTTGTGTGACATTTTATCTTTTAACTACTTAGCCAAAAGTTTGGATGTTTAACTCAAACTGAAGAAATAGAAGTGCCTCTACCAAAAAGAAATACATTTTTTCTTTAATATGAAATATTTACATATGCAGATTTTTTAGGTTTAGTTTAGGCATATTTTTTAATGGAGATAAAATAATTGTTTATAAAGGTTATTCAAATTACTTACTGTAATAAAAGGGTGAACATAGGTATGAAGAAAAAATATAACAGAATTTTGAAGAGGCATTCTCTATATTCTTTGAATGAACATAATACATGTTGATAAGTTGTAAGTTATTAGTACACTAGTCCAGATGTAAGTGAAATTTTTGGTCTGAAATCTGACACTTCCTAAACAAAAGTCATAGAGTCTGACAGAATATTTGACTCAAATCCTTGTGGTTCAATTTAACTAATTGATGAGGGATTAAAGAAGTTTAAATAATTAATTTTCTTATATTTTCACATAAAATGGCATGGAATTACTATCTCCTGAAACTTTTTATAGGTTCTGTTCCAATTGCTTAAAAATTAAAGGTATTCAATTGTAGATACACTATGATACTTATATGAAAATCTTTTACAATTGTGGAAAATAACATAAATTACTATCATTGTGCTGTGCTGTGCTGTGCTGAGTCGGTCAGTCGTGTCTGACTTTTTGTGACCCCATGGACTGTGGCCCACCAGGCTCTTCTGTCCACAGGGATTCTCCAGGCAAGAATACTCGAATGAGTTGCCATGCTCTCCTCCAGGGGATCATCCCAACCCAGGGTTCAAACCCAGGGTATCCCGTACTGTAGGTAGATTCCTTACCTTTGAGCCACCAGGGAAGCCCAATTATTATTATTACTACTTCTGAATTCAAAACCTAAAATCTGCATTTATTTTTTTATCTACTAAGATGTAATACTCTAACCATGAATCAAATTTTTAATATCTTCCCTGTCATAAAATTAAACTAAAAGAAAGAAGAAAATAATCACCTGTTTGATCATATTATGTGTGCCTTTTACTTTTCTAATAGAAAAATATCTGTATATGTCCAAGCACCAAATGAAACATAATTAGAAATCCATGTTTTATAGATATTGTAGTATTAAAGATTGAGTCCATACATATATAATTATTTGTCAATGTTTCCTTTATATATTTAATGATCTAATTCTAGTGGCATGTCATGTTCTCATAAAAGAAAATAAACTGCTTTATACAAAAAATGTATTAATCTTTCCCCTGTATTCTTTTAGTAATTCTATTTTAAGTATTATGGAGGGTAAGGGGTAGGAATTCTATAAATTCTGTAAAATCATATGTCAAGATATTTGAAGAACCTTCTGGGATTCAAGGATAAAGAACTGTCTTTTTGTCAATCACAAAATAACTCTGGAGAAGGAAATGGCAACCCACTCCAGTATTCTTGCCTGGAGAATTCCATGGACAGGGAGCCTGGCAGGCTGAGGTCCATGGGGTTGCAGAGAGCATGCACACATGCACCTCCCTCTTGAACTTCCCTCGAAGCTCCCTCCCCACCCCCAATCCCACCCATCTAGGAAGCACTGTCTTAAAGGCACACCAGCCTAGTCCACTGGGAGCCCTTGTCATAGTCCCACTTCCTCCCACTCCCCTTCCCCTTTTCTCTCTCCTATCCGTACTGGTAGTTTTCAGACTTTCTGGGTCATGATCCACAGCAAGAAACACACTTTACATCAAGAGTCAGCGCGTGCACTCATGTATGAATCTGCATCTCAAGCCAAAGTTCCATAAATGAATACTCATCCTGAGAATTCTGGATATCTTCTTTTTTTTTTTTTTTATGCTGCTTATAATTCACTAAATCAAGCTGATTCATAGTTTGAAAAAAAAAATAACTGAAGAGATATGAATTTTTCTCTTTTGGAGATTTTTTTTTTAAAGAATATGTTTAAATTCTGGCTATAAATAAAGCAAAAGACTTATTCTTTTTTCTTTTTGTCCAAATATCCAGAGTTTACTGTGCTATATGTAGTATTGGTTTTATAATATTCTGTAAACATTGCAGATGTAGTTCTCTGAAATTTCTTGTTGCCATTCTTTCTATGTCCTCAGTTTCTTTAGTTGCTTATTTATTATTTACAAATGTAGTATTAATATCAATTCAGTTCAGTTCAGTTCAGTTCAGTTCAGTTCAGTTGCTCCGTCGTGTCCGACTCTCTGCGATCCCATGAATTGCAGCGTGCCTGGCCTCCCTGTCCATCACCAACTCCCAGAGTTCACTCAGATTCACATTCATCTAGTCAGGGATACTATCCAGCCATCTCATCCTCTATTGTCCCCTTCTCCAGTCTGTATAATATATGATATACAATTTCCCAACTAAATATACTAATTAACAAAATGAAAAATCTCTGGAGGCTGGTGAACAATTAATGCTTACATACAAACTTTATCATAAAGGCCAAGTTCTTCTGAAATATGTACATTTTGTACCTGCCCTATTGAAACTACATTGGAAACAATACAGTCCCTTCTTTTTTTTTGAGGGATGGCTTCCCTTAATATTAACAAAAGTTTATCTTCTGAGGTTGATCACTAAGCCAAGCTACATTTTTAAGTCAAAGTAGCTAAATTCTTACAAGCTCTGAAAAATTGGTTCTTTAGTATCTCAAACTTGAAAAAATAATTAGCTGTACTTTATTATTATCATAGATGTTTGTGATTTGGAATATTCCATTCTGCAAACATGAGCACTAGGTCTTATTTCAATTTTACATAGTTAAGAAAGGAAATGAGATTGAAATTTTTATCACATGGTTTATTTAAAAGGCAATAGGGATTGAATTGCCTGGAGTATCTACTTTACTATTTTAATCTGCTAAATCAGGGCATATTTTTATTATACCAAGGATCCTGGGATATCTGCAGGGCATGTAGATAAAAGGGTAAAGATGCAAAATGCTGAGAAGAAAGAGATAAAAGATAAGCACCTCTTGGAATGGCTACATAAGGGGCTCATGTGTATTAGTTTTATTATGATAAATCTGTTTAAGTTTAGTATTATGAAAATACTTGGATTCATCAACAGACTACTTAGGTATCTGACCCTGATCTGCCATTGTGAGACTCACTGAATTAACAGCAAAAGTTTACATAGTACAAAGAAAAGAATCCAGATGCTGGAGCCATTTGGAGCAGAATTTGAAATCAGTTCTACCACTGTCTAGCATGGGAGATGAGTGTAATTGTGTGGTAGTTTAAGCATTCTTTGGCATTGCCTTTCTTTGAGATTGGAATGAAAACTGACCTTTTCCAGTCCTGTGGCCACTGCTGAGTTTTCCAAATTTGCTAACATATTGAGTGCAACACCACACAACTGCAGTCATCTCACACTCTAGTAAAGTAATGCTCAAAATTCTCCAAGCCAGGCTTCAGCAATACGTGAACCATGATCTCCCAGATGTTCAAGCTGGTTTTAGAAAAGGCAGAGGAACCAGAGATCACATTGCCAGCATCCACTGGATCATCGAAAAAGCAAGAGAGTTCTAGAAAAACATCTATTTCTGCTTTATTGATTATGCCAAAGCTTTTGACTGTGTGGATCACAATAAACTGTGGAAAATTCTGAAAGAGATGGGAATACCAGACCATCTGACCTGCCCCTTGAGAAACCTGTATGCAGTTAGAACTGGACATGGAACAATAGACTGGTTCCAAATAGGAAACGGATTATGTCAAGGTTGTAAATTGTCACTCTGCTTATTTAATTTATATGTAGAGTACATCATAAGAAACACTGTGCTGGAAGAAGCACAAGCTGGAATCAAGATTGCCAGGAGAAATATCAATAATCTCAGATATGCAGATGACACCAACCTTACGGAACAGATGGTTTATGGAACAGATATTTCATATGTACACTTGCCTTCCAAGCATGTTTTGATTAAAGTAGATTCAAATAATGTTAAAATGCAGCTCTGTTTATATATACTTCCTGGCTTTGTTCAACTATGCTGCTGATGCTGCTTTGCTGGTTTAGTCGTATTCAACTGTACGACTTTATGGACTGTAACCCGCCAGTTTCCTCTGTCCACGGAATTCTCCACGCAGGAGTACTGGAGTGAGTTACCATGCATTCCTCTAGGGATCTTTCTGACCCAGAGACTGAACCCAGGTCTCCTGCATTGCAGGCAAATTCTTTACCACTGAGCCACCAGAGAAGTACTTGTTCAATTGTATCTTCTTCCAAATGAGTCAATGTGTTTTTCTTCACTTTAAAGATGTTAAGGTTTTGACTAAATCAGAGTATGATCTCAAGAGTGTTCAGTAGGTTTATGGTGCTGCTTTTGTAGGGCTTGTTCAAGTAGAAGAGAATTCTGAACTTGAAATTACGGTTTATTCCTGATTTTAAAAAGATACTTTTCTGTGAAAATTGATTCCACTAAGGTAATGTTTCTTTTATATTTCATTAATTTATATATATTCTAGTTCTAAGGTATTTACCATTAAAAAAGTCTATCAAGGTATATGTCTAGTAGTGGGATTGCTAGATTATATGGTAGTTCTATATTCAGTTTTTTAAGGAATCTCCACACTGTTCTCCATAATGACTATATAAATTTACATTCCTGCCAATATTGCAAGAGGGTTCTCTATATTCCATACCCTCTCAGCACTTCTTGTTTGTAGATTTTTTTTTTAATATAATGTTCTGTGTGTCCAGTGAGAGGTGATACCTCATTGAAGTTTTGACTTGTATTTCTCTAGTAATTAGTGATGCTGAGTATCTTTTCATGTGCCTCTTGGCATATAGCTGATTCACTGGCATATAGTACAGCAGAAACTACTAATAACACAGCATTGCAAAACAATTACATTCCAATTAAAAAAGGTTGAAAGTAAGTAAAATCACTCTGAACATTTAAAAAAGTCAATCAAGAGAAATATATACTATTCTACATAAGGCATGTGTAAGGATTATATAGAAACTAAAAATTGTTTAAAATTATTTTAAACTATGTTTAGTTCATGCATGAAAATGCTTAGCGATGCATTTCCCAGTGTGAGAGCTATAGTGCTGTTCAGCAAATGATAGTATTTAGAAAACAAAGCAATACCAGAATTCCTGTGATGGTCATTTCAGTTTCTTACTTCTTTTCATTGCAGATTCATTGCCCACATAAAGCTAAATGCTTTGAAATAATTTCAAAACCTTATCAAATATTTTTATTATGAAATCAGTTATAAAATAGCAACTTATGGAATGGTGGAAAAAGTTTGGTAATCAACTTTAGGACTTTTTTTAAAAAAAGAAGTTAAATCATGTTTCTGACTACCAATATGGAAATAAAAGCAATAAAGACCCCCCTTTTTATTGTGAGGACTTAAAATATCCATTATGTTTATGTGAAAATGCATGTATATATGAGCATGCAATTAATTTTGAAGCAATGATGCAATGCACACACTATGAGCTCATTAACAGAGGCTTATTTGCCTACTACAAGACAATATAATATATGAAAAATCATTAGAATAGAAACATTTATCAAACAGATTTTTTTAGATGGTAGAATGAGTGGGGATGATTGATTTTTCTTTTACATTTTCCTCCTTGTACTACATATTTCTTAAACATTCACAGGGCATTAAAAATAGAGTGCATTCTAAATAAGGTGTATTTGATATTTATGTTTTCAGATACTGATTTCCAATATCAGTGCCTTTCTATGGAAATATTCTTCCCAGAAAAATTGCAGAAAGATGCAAAATCCATGTAATATATGTAAGACATTTTTGTTTTTAATACCACTTTGAAAGATAAATATTGAGTAATCCAACCCAGTACATATCTTTGTAATAATTTCTGGTAACACATTCATTCCTTTTAGGTAGTCAGGGCTGATTGTGCATTTTCTTCACTAACAGGAATATTTTACAAGACCATTTTTTGAATGCTATAATCAATTTAAATAAACAAAGAACATATTAAAATATACTGGAAATATTTGGAAACAAGCTCAGAAGAAGTAAGAAAATACCTAGTTAAAGATAGGCTTTTGTCAGGAACAAACAGAAATGATGTTAAATTATTAAGTCTACACAACAGAAAACTCACAAGTCAAACATTTCAAGTATAAATAGTATCTGTAAAGATGCACAAGAGGATCTATGCAAGCTGACTGCTGCATAGACAGCTGTGGTTAGTGATTAAAACTTATACTTTGCACATGTCTAGGCATTGATGTCAGAGAAGGCAATGGCACCTCACTCCAGTACTCTTGCCTGGAAAATCCCATGGACAGAGGAACCTGGTGGGCTGCAGTCCATGAGATCTCTAAGAGTTGGACCTGACTGAGCGACTTCACTTTGACTTTTCAATTTCATGCATTGGTGAAGGAAATGGCAACACACTCCAGTACTGTTACTTGGAGAATTCCAGGGATGGGGGTGCCTGGTGGGCTGCTGTCTATGGGGTCGCACAGACGGACATGACTGAAGCGACTTGGGAGCAGCAGCAGCAGTAGGCATTGATGTATGACTAACATATGAACATAAATGACTGACTATTCATGCTATTTGCTTCAGTATTCCAGTCACATATTTGTGTCATCTGTGACCATTTTTAAGGAAATGTGCGAAATTCCAACTTGATAAATAAGAACTCTGACAGGTAACTTTGCATATTTACTAGATAAAGTTATGAGCCCTTTAGGGTCTGGAGCACTTGCAAGAGATTTTTTGAGCAATCAGAAATCCTTGTCACTGGGGATTTCTTTCACACTAGAATAACGGAAGAAAAAACTTGGAATGTTAATCAGTTAATAAAAGTGACTGATTTTTGTGGATAAATTATCTTGTGTGCTAAGTTTCTAGTATATTATCTGTTTTGTAGAATATGGTCACATAAGGGGTCATGGAAATGATGATGTCACTGAATTCTGAAAATAATATTGTAGTTCCTATACTAAAAGGAAGCAAGATATAACCCCTTTATCATGGCTATAGACCAAATGTTTTTGATGGTTACTGCAATTACCATCACTGAATTGTGAGAATAATATTGTCACATATTCTAAAAGAAAGCAGGAAGTAACACCTTTATTTTTGCTGTAGATCAAGTGTCTTTGATGGTTATTTCATTTGAGTTTTGACAGTCAACATCATTAGGGCAGATAGCTGAAAGTGGGTGCATAGTTAGAGTCATTTTGCTCTTAAGCAAATTGATTACTTTATTTTGATGTGTAATTGACTGTCATTTTGATGTTGCATAGACATGCTCTGAATTTATTTTTGTTTAAAGTAAAATAACAGAAATCAAGTGATGCATGAATAAATTCTTATTGTTGGTGCTGATGTTCTCTCTGGCTCTCTCTTTTTCTTACTTTTACCCTCACTCTGTTGCTCACTAGTCCTTGGAATTGCATCAATAACAAAATTTCATTTCACAGAATACAAAACCCTTCTAAAAGTACTCTCCAAGATCCCGAGAGGAAAATTAAGGTTTTGGTGCATGAGTGTTTTCTGCATCCCTGGCAGTGCATCGTTTTCACTCTTTAGTGGGAGTCACTGCCTCCATCTTGCCATCTACTCTATATTCTACACTACAGCTAACATATATCGCTGAGACAGATTATTAGATATGAAGGGAAGAAGTGCACATGGATCAAATCTGGTACCCCAGGTATAAAAATTTGGTTCCTCCTTATTTGAATTCTGGGAATTTTTAACTCTGGGAATTGATTTCTTCCTTGTTTTGCAGAGTCTGAAACCAAGTTTTACAGCATTAATAGCCCCTATTTTCTCTCCAATGTTCCAGCTTTTCTATGCTTGATGACTTGAGATAACTCTGTTTCTCACAAGATTTCACAATTTTATTGTGTCTTTTAAGGTCCTGGGCTAGGTTTCTGGTCCTAAATCATGTGTCTTATTTTCTATTCAAAACCACATCTCATCACCTAAGTTCAGTTCAGTAGCTCAGTTGTGTTGGACTCTGTGACCCCATGACTGCAGCACACCAGGCCTCCTTGTCCATCACCAACTCCCGGAGGTTATTCAAACTCATGTCCATTGAGTCAATGATGCCATTCAACCATCTCATCTTCTGTCATCCCCTTCTCTTCCCACCTTCAATCTTTCTAGCATCAGGGTCTTTTCAAATGAGTCAGTCCTTCACATCAGATGGCCACAGTATGGGAGTTTCAGCTTCAGCATCAGTCCTTCCAGTAAATAGTCAGGATTGATCTTCATTAGGATGGACTGATTGGATCTCCTTACTTTCCAAGGGATTCTCAAGAGTCTCCTCCAACAACTCAGTTCAAAGGCATCCGTTCTTTGGAGCTCAGCTTTCTGTATATTCCAGCTCTCTCATCCATACATAACTACTGGAAAAACAATAGCTTTGGTGAGATAGAACTGGTTGGCAAAGTAATGTCTTTGCTTTTTAATATGCTGTCTAGATCATAGCTTTTCTTCCAAGGACCAAGCATCTTTTAATTTCATGGCTGCAGTTACCATCTGAAGTGATTTTGGAGCCCCAAAAAGTAAACTCTGTCACCATTTCTACTGTTTCCCCATGTATTTGTCATGAAGTGATGGTATCAGATGCCATGATCTTAGTTTTCTGATGCTGAGTTTTAAGCCAACTTTTTCACTCTCCTCTTTCACTTTCATCAAGAGGCTCCTTAGGTCTTCTTTTTCTGCCATAAGAGTGATGTCATCTGCATATCTGGGTTTATTTATATTTCTTCCAGCAACCTTGATTCCAGCTTGTGCTTCATCCAGCCCTGCATTTCTCATGATGTACTCTACATATAAGTCAAATAAGTAGGTGATAGTATACAGCCTTGACGTACTCCTTTCCAGATTTGGAACCAGTCTATTGTTTAATGTTTACTTCTACCTGTTGTTTCTTGACCTGCATACAGATTTCTCTGGAGGCAGGTCAGGTGGTTTGGTAATCCCATCTCTTTTAGAATTTTCCAGAGTTTGTTGTGATCCACACAGTCAAAGGCTTTGGTATAGTTAATAAAGCAGAAGTAGATGTTTTTCTGGAACTATATTGCTTTTTTGATGATTCAGCACATGTTGGCAACTTGATCTCTGGTTCCTCTACCTTTTCTAAAACCAGCTTGAACATCTGGAAGTTCACGGTTCACGTATTGCTGAAGCCTGGCTTCAAGAATTTTGAGAATTCCTTTGCTGTCCCTAGATGAGTGCAAATGTGTGGTAGTTTGAAAATTATTTAGCATTGCCTTTCCTTAGGATTGGAATGAAAACTGACCTTTTCCAGTCCTATGGCCACTGCTGAGTTTTCCAAATGTGCTGGCATACTGACTGCAGCACTTTCACAGCATCATCTTTCAGGATTTGAAATAGCTGAACTGGAATTTCATCATCTCCACTAGCTTTATTTGTATTGATGCTTCCTAAGGCCCACTTGACTACACATTCCAGGAAGTCTGGCCTTAGGTGAGTGATCACACCATCATGATTATCTGGGTCATGAAGATCTTTTTTGTATAGTTCTTCTGTGTATTCTTGCCACCTCTTCTTAATATTTTTCGATTCTGTTAGGTCCATAAAATTTCTCTCCTTTATTGTGCTCATCTTCGCTTGAAAACTTCCCTTGGTTTCTCTAATTTTCTTGAAGAGATCTCTAGTCTTTTGCATTCTATTGTTTTCCTCTATTTCTTTGCATTGATCACGGGCAAAGGCTTTCTTATGTCTCCTTGCTATTCTTTGGATCTCTGCACTCAGATGGGTACATCTTTCCTTTCTACTTTGCATTTCACTTCTCTTTTTTTCAAAGCTGTTTGTAAGGCCTCCTCAAACAACCATTTTGCTTTTTTGCATTTCTTTTTCTTGGCGATGGTGTTGATCACTGCCTCCTATACAATGTCACAAACCTCTGTCCATAGTTCTTCAGGCACTCTGTCTATCAGATCTAATCTCCTGAATCTATTTGTCACTTCTACTGTATAATTGTAAGGGATTTGATTTAGGTCATACCTAAATGTTCTAATGGTTTTTCCCTACTTTCTTCAATTTAAGTCTGAATTTGGCAATAAAGAGATCCTGATTTGAGCCACAGTCAGCTCACATCTTTTTTTTTTTTTTGCTGACACTATAGAGCTTCTCTATTTGGCTGCAAATAATATAATCAATCTGATTTCAGTGTTGACCATCTGGTGATGTCCATATATAGAGTATTCCCATGTGTTGTTGAAAGAGGGTCTTTGCAATGACCCGTGTGTTCTCTTAGCAAAACTCTGTTTGTCTTTGCCTGCTTCATTTTGTACTCAAAGGCCAAATTTGCCTGTTATTCAGGTATTTCTTGACTTCCTACTTTTGCATTCCAGTCCCCTATAATGAAAAGGACATCCTTTTGGTTATTAGTTCTCGAAGGTCTTATAGGTCTTCATGGAACCATTCAATTTCAGCTTCTTCAGCATTTCTAGTCAGGGCATAGACTTGGATTTCTGTGACATTGTGAGGTTTGCCATGGAAACAAACAAATCATTCTATTATTTTTGAGACTGCATCCAAGTACTGCATTTCAGACTCTTTTGTTGACTATGACGGTTACTCTATTTTTTCTAAGACATTCTTGCCCAGAGTAATAGATATAATGGTCATCTGAGTTGAACTCAACCATTCCAGTCCATTTTAGTTCACTGATTCCTAAAAGGTCAGTGTTCACTCTTGCGATCTCCTGTTTGACAGCTTCCAATTTGTGTTGATTCATGGGCTGCAACTCAAGATGGGTGGCTCATGGTGGAGAGGTCTGACAGAATGTGGTCCATTGGAGAAGGGAATGGAAAACCACTTCAGTATTCTTGCCTTGATAACCCCATGAACAGTATGAAAAGGCAAAATGATAGGATACTGAAAGAAGAACTCCCCAGGTCAGTAGGTGCCCAATATGCTACTGGAGATCAGTGGAGAAATAACTCCAGAAAGAATGAAGGGATGGAGCCAAAGCAAAAACAATGCCCAGTTGTGGATGTGACTAGTGATAGAAGCAAGGTCTGATGGTGTAAAAAGCGATAACTTGGAATGTCAGGTCCATGAATCAAGGCAAATTGGAAGTGTTCAAACAAGAGATGGCGAGAGTGAATGTCGACATTCTAGGAATCGGCAGACTAAAATAGACTGAAATGGGTGAATTTAACTCAGATGACCATTATACCCACTACTGGGGGCAGGAATCCCTCAGAAGAAATGGAATAGCCATCATGATCAATGAAAGAGTCTGAAATGCAGTACTTGGATGCAATCTCAAAAATGACAGAATGATCTCTGTTCATCTCGAAGGCAAACCATTCAATATCACAGATATCAAATCTATGCCCCAACCAGTAACATTGAAGAAGCTGAAGCTGAATGATTCTATGAAGACCTACAAGACCTTACACCCCCCAAAATGTCCTTTTCATTATAGGGGACTGGAATGCAAAAGTAGGAAGTCAAGAAACACCTGGAGTAACAGGCAAATTTGGCCTTGGAATGTGGAATGAGGCAGGGCAAAGACTAATAGATTTTTGCCAAGAAAATGCACTGGTCATAGCAAACACCGTCTTCCAACAACCCAAGAGAAGAACTCTACACATGGACATTACCAGATGGTCAACACTGAAATCAGATCGATTCTATTCTTTGCTGCCAAAGATGGAGAAGCCCTATGCAGTCAACAAAAACAAG
>SJYC01102131.1:0-23952 GCA_006408675.1 Madoqua kirkii | reverse complement strand
CAATGTCCATTTTTATCTTTTTAAAAATAATGTCCATTTTTATTATTATTATCGTTCTTTAGTTTGATTATGGTAATGATACAGTCTGTCTTTTAAATGGAATACTTAGTCAATTTACTGTTGTCATTTATAATTTGGACTTCTTTTTCTTTTAACTTGGTCTTCTTATTACCATTAAAGTTTTTTTCAATTAAAAAAAAATAAATGAAGCTATATAAAATCTCCCAAAAGCATTATTGCAAAGTAAAGTATGAGTTCAACACTACTGGTATAATACTAACTACGTTAACAAACAGAACCAATTCTAAGTAATCTAATGTCTCATGAACACAAAGTTAATTTTCAGTTTTCTAAGAGGACAAAGCAAATATTCCAGGTGGAAAGCCTCCCCTTCTTCAAGTAGTGGGTATCTCTGACTCTGGGATTCCTTCCATTTTGTGACTCTGACACTTCCAATATAGTAATATGTTTTCCAGGTTACTGTGCTCCTTTGCAACAATGCAGCAGGAAGAAAGAGATGAAAAATACATTTTCTCTTTTTAATCACCTTGGGCATGAATAAATAAATCAATTAAATATAAATATAATGCATGCAAATATATATATGAATGAGGAAAGTGTTAGTTCATAGTCATGTCCTATTCTTTACAACCTCATGAACTATAACCCACCATACTCCTGTGTCCATGGGTTTTTCAAGGCAAGAATACTGGAGTGAGTAGTCATTCCCTTCTCCAGGGAATCTTCCTGATCCAGAGATCAAACCTGGGCTTTCTGCATTACAGGCAGATTCTATACCATCTTAGCCACCAAGGAAGCCAATGAATATATAACTTTATCTCATATTCTCTTGGCAAGATCGAGTCATGTGACCACACCCAGATGTGAAGGAAGCTGAAACATGTGGTTGCAGACTACTTAGTCCCTTGCCAACCTCAATTCTGTGATTATGGTTGAGGACCATGGCTTTTATTGGATCTGTCATACTTTCAATTGGAAATGAAATGCTATTAACCAGTGCAACAACAATAATGCATATTCATATCCTGCCTTCCAAAAGAGGACACTACGGATAACTGTAATACACAAAAGCTCCAACTCTACCTCTAATTCTACATTATAGGATGTGTTTTGAACAAACAACATAAAATTACATTATCATTTTAACTGTTGCCTTTCATCACATCTTTCCTTTCTATTTTTCTTACAGGGCCCAGAACAAGACCTATATCAAAAGACTAAGATTAGATGAAATGGAAAATAGTTCCCTGCAGTATGTTGATATAAAGAAAGAAATTTTTAAAAAAGATTAACAATAGTTACAATATTTCTGAAATATCTACAAACTTTCTTATTTTTATTATAAGCTATTTTAGCTCATGTTAATGGTAGGAAATAGACTCTAGTTGAAAGCAGGAAAATGAATAGGTATCAGATTTCTCTTCTCCATGTCAAAATTTCAGAAAGAGGAAAAGGCTTGATATTTTATATAAACGTAATTGGGAGCTTCTGCTCATCCTTCATGTTTAGAATGCTGGAGGATCCAAGTCACATATACTCATATTACGCTAATACTCATTTTAGTATATTTTGTGTAAGTTGTTTTTTAATTTTTCTTCTACATGTGTATATGATTATAGTAGGTCTTCTCTGGTGGTTTAGTGGAAAAGAATCTGCCTGCAGTGCTGAAGACCAAATTCGATCCTTGGGTTGGGAAGATCCCCTGTAGAAGGGAATTGCAACCTATTCCAGTATTCTTGCCTGGAGAATTCCATGGACAGAGGAGCCTGGCAGGTTACAGTCCATGGTATCACAAAGGGTGGGACATGACAGAGTGACTAACACTTGCACTATTGCTTCATGACTGTAGTAATCATATTAAGGTTTGCAAACAACCATTTCTCAAGAGTATGCTGTCTGTTAAGATTTTAAATATTAATTATAAATCGAACAAATAATTATCTAATTTCCAAAAGAGAGAAACAAATTCACACTTACAATGTTCATTAGATTTAAAGATGTAATTGTATTTTATGGGAGATAGAGATCAACTAGCCACACTAGAAATAAATTTATTTTCAAATATCTTTGACCAATGGTCATTCAACTTCTGCTTAATGTTAATTGTGAAATCATTACCATTTTTACTTATTGATTAGTGATAACATTAAAATGGCCAGTAATGATGTGATATGGGCAATGTTTTAAATGAGAAAAAAAAAGCCAAACATAAACTCATAGAACATGCCTCTAAAGATTTCATTTCAATCCTCTAAATCTATTAATTTATACATCTTGGCAACATTGTTCAGCCTGTTACTAAATGGCAACGTCTCATTTTATGTAATGAAACCTTGAATCATTTCATGAAATTTATTGATTGGGCCAAGGTACAAGTTATCTTTAGTAGTGAGAAGTTGTTCAGGAAAACAGGAACCCTGCCGGTTATTTAAAAGAGAATTGAATGAAAGGAGCTGGCTAAAGAAATTTTGAACGTTTGAAGAGACAAAATGGAAAAATAACCCACATTAACTGCAGAAAGCAAGGACCAATGGTTGAGCTGTGGGGCAAAAAGGAAAGTAGTTAGGGCTGTTTCATTCTGGAAGCTCACCGAGTGGGTGCTGAGGACTGAGGAAGCGGTTGCCGGGCTAGTATCTTTGAGGAGGTAAATGGAGATGGTTCAGATTGTGCCATGCGTGCTAAATTGCTTCAGTCGTGTCCAACTCTGTGACCAGACTGTAGCCTGACAGACTCTTCTCTCTGTGGGATTATCCAGGCAAAAATACTAGAGTGGGTTGTTAGTGCCCTTTTCCAGGTGATCTTCCCAACACAGGGATAGAACCTGTATCGCCTCCAGATCCTGCATTGGCAGGGAGATTCTTAGCTGCCAGCACCACCCGAAGATGCTGTAATTATCTCTACCTGCTTTGGGAGTAGCTCAAATGGTAAAGAATCTGACTGCAACACAGGAGACCCCATTTCAAATCCTGAGCCCGGAAGTTCCCCTGGGGAAGGGAATAGGCTTCCCACTCCAGTATTCTTGAGCTTCCTTGGTGGCTCAGATGGTAAAGAATCTGCCTGGGATGCAGGAGAGCTGGATTCAATCCATGGTTTGGGAAGATCCCCTGGAGGAGGGCGTGGCAACCCACACCAGTATTCCTGCCTGGAGAATCCCCCTGAACAGAGAAGCCTGGTAGGTCACAGTTCATGGGCTGGCAAAGAGTTGTACATGAACGAACAACAAAGCACAGTTGCAGGAAAGATGCTGACAGGAGTGATGACTAAACAGGAAAATTCCATCTTCCTCCTCTCATGCCTCATACAGTCAGAAGCTCATAGGATGTCAGCTCAAGAAGGAGAAATGTAGTTTGCTTAAGAACCAGTTCATTATGTAGGTAAAATTATTTGAAGAGCTATATATGGGAATAAATAGTAAAATTAAACTTCTCTGCAATTCCACTCGATCAAAAAACTTTTCAGTCTTTAAAACAAAATGAGGTTGAATTTACAAAGCCATTTAGTAAAATTATTCTTGATCACAATCTGCCCTCTTAGTTTTGTCAAAATGGGAATTTATTCTAGAGACATTCACCACTCCATATTTAATATTCTATTAAATTATGTCATGCATTTTCTGTCAGCATACTCACAGAACTTTGAGTTCTAAAATGTTAACATTTATCATTTTAAGGAAAAATAATATTTATCTGTCACTAGTACTTTCCAATAGCCTCATTGCTTTCTCACAGTCACACTTCTTTGATTCTAAATTGATATTCATTTAGCTTTGAGCCTAAGGATTTTTGTTTTTCACATTTTTGAAGTTATAGGGAATGCTTTTATTCTGCCCTCTAGGTATGTTTTATTTAGCTAAACCCATCAGAGACACCTCTGACTTTTTTTTTTTAATATCTTCTTTCAGAGTATCTTGACACTTGCTTGATGTTGTGTTTACTAGTTTGAACATCTGTGTGAAAATTTCCTCCCCAAGCCAAAAATAATTTCTTCTGCCTCTGAAATCCCATAAAATTTATAATGGTGTAAACATTTTCTAATAAGACCTAAAGTTTTCTATGATATAGGCTTTGCTCTCCTACTTTTAAATTAAAACATCTTTTTTGCAAGCATCAATATTTGTTAAATAACTCATTACATGCAAAGAATGCAAACTTGGGTCAAAAAAGAATTTACTCATGTCATTCAAGATTAGTCAAGATTGATATGTCAATAAATGATTAAAAGAATATGAGACAAGTGTAATGATAGTTATATATAGTGTGTGTGTGTGTGTGTGTGTGTATGATACAATCTGTGGAGTTGGACAGTAAAAGGATGATGCTTTGTGTAAAAAGTGTCACATGAGTGAAAATACAGATGTGAAAGCTCAAGGCATAGTAGAAGACTTGCAAGGTGTTAGCTGTAGCTTAAGATGAGATATAAGGAGCACTCAGTAGAAGAGATGTAGGCAATGTCCAGACCATAGAAGTGTTTGGATGCTCCATACAGTAGGAAGTTTAGAGTTAATATAATATTGTGATAGAGAAATCTCACAATAAGTTTCACTTAAGAGAGATTACATGGAGTCTAGTGGATTGGACCAGAAATCTACTAAAGACAGAAAGACTTTAGATAATAGAATGAAGGCACATAAGCAAATCAAACATTCTTATATAAGACACTGCATTTCAAGGAAAAGACACAGAGAAATCTGAATACTTTGTAATTAAATCTAGCAGTGAAAGCCTCCATTGCCTGTTGGAAGCAATCTCAAGGCTTCCTAGTGTTTCATGTCAATAATATAGTGTGGGAACAAATGACAGCCCAACTAATTTAATTTTTGCAATACCCAAGGGGGCAATTCCTCCTCTAATCCTAACCTGTTTCATTTTAATTCCCCAATGTCTCCTTTTGTTTTGTGAATTAAATGACCTACTTTCAATAAATTTCCTTTGTCTTTAACTTAGCCAGAATTATTTTTTATAGGATCCCAGTTGGCTTTGTATAGATCTGAAGCTGAGCTACAAGTTGCATTATAAAATCTAAGAGAATATCTTTAAATATGTAAGAAGCAATATCAGTTTCAAAATATTCTTACTTTGAAAAGCTAAACATCAATGCAATCTCAAGATATTTTAAGAATACCTTGTGGAAAGTAACAGTGAGCAAAAAACAGTTTTGACTTAGTAATTGTATTTAAAGATTAAAATTTCTGTTAAACAAATACATTTTTTCAGAAGCCAGTATGAACTATGAGAGTAATTGAATAAAATGTTTAATAATTACAATATATGGATTCTTATTGGCTCTTTTTTTTTAAGTTTTCAGAAGAATGTGAAGAAGAAAAACAAAATGCATGACAAATTGAGTTAGTGTAGAGAAGAATGCTTTAAATGTGATAAATCATCCTGCTACTAATTCTGGTATGTTTTAATCCATTTGTAGGAGTTATTCTAATTAATATTGATAAAATACTACTAGTAATTTGGTTGGGACATTCAAGGTACTTTATTTGATAAAATAAATTTATTTTGGAGGCTGCCATTTATTTAAGAAGGTGAAATTTACATTCAGTAACATTCACTCTTTGTAATATATACTCCATGACCTTCTGGCTTGCAGAGTGTTTGCTGAAAAGTCTTCTACTTGTGTTTCTCAGCTTTGTTTCACTTTTTGTTCTGCAACTATTTTTCTATTTGCCTTTATTAGGTAGTTAGAATAGGAAAAAGGAGTCTAGAATGGCAATGGCTAAAAGGCAAAGAAGGGGAAAACCCATGAAAATAGAACAAAGAAAGGTCCTAGGACAGGAGTGAGAACCTCTAGTAAAACAAACAGCCTTCCTTGCTAGCCTACTTTGCATAGGGCAAGCTCAGAGGGAGGAGAAAAACAAACAAAAAGAGGAGCCAAAATTGGGCCTGGGGCTTCTCTTCTCTTCAAGCCTTTTGGATCAGGTCGCCCTCACACCTCAAGGGTGCATTTTCCTTTACTTTCTAAATAAAACTGAGCTGTAACACAGGACTGTAACACTGGTCTGTCCTTCACTTCAAATTTTTGTTGCGACAAGACAGAACCAATGAAATTACAATCTCCCCCAACATCTCTGGTGCCGTTTCTTGGATTTAACCTATTTGAAGCAACCTCAGCTTGGTCCCCACAAGGTGAAGGCCAAGCGCAGCAGAAGCCCAGTTCAGCTCCTGTGGTTGAAGTGGAATACAAAGAAAACGTAGCACAAGGGGAAGTGACAAGAAGCCCAGCATGCTGGAAACTGGGACAGCAAAAACAAACTTAGCAGAAAGCTCAGGGGGCTCAGTCTCAGATTGCAGAAGACTTCCGATTAAGGTAGGAGTTCCTCACTCCTATGGCTAGAAGGACATATGGCAACAAAATTTTACTTCCTTTACAATTTCTCACTCCTTATTTATTCAAAACCCCCATGAACAGGCAGTGGGTACAAGTGAGGGATTCTGGAGGTGTGCCCCAGTTTGTCTCAAAGGCTCCACTATCTACTGGGCCCCAGTAGCTATTATCCAAGCAGGTGAGATTTCTTCTGCCCTTAATTTTCTTTGTGCCAAGGATCAGGCCAATGAAAACTGAGCACAGGTCAGGTATTTATCAGATTTTCTGGCAGATTATGAATAGGAGTCCTTGGCAAGTTTTTCCCACAGCTTTTACCTCCCATCCTTCAGCTCCTCTCTCCTGAGACTTGAGCCCAGCCAATAGAAGAAAAACAAAATGCATGACAAATTGAGTTAGTGTAGAGAAGAATGCTTTAAATGTGATAAATCATCCTGCTACTAATTCTGGTATGTTTTAATCCATTTGTAGGAGTTATTCTAATTAATATTGATAAAATACTACTAGTAATTTGGTTGGGACATTCAAGGTACTTTATTTGATAAAATAAATTTATTTTGGAGGCTGCCATTTATTTAAGAAGGTGAAATTTACATTCAGTAACATTCACTCTTTGTAATATATACTCCATGACCTTCTGGCTTGCAGAGTGTTTGCTGAAAAGTCTTCTACTTGTGTTTCTCAGCTTTGTTTCACTTTTTGTTCTGCAACTATTTTTCTATTTGCCTTTATTAGGTAGTTAGAATAGGAAAAAGGAGTCTAGAATGGCAATGGCTAAAAGGCAAAGAAGGGGAAAACCCATGAAAATAGAACAAAGAAAGGTCCTAGGACAGGAGTGAGACCCTCTAGTAAAACAAACAGCCTTCCTTGCTAGCCTACTTTGCATAGGGCAAGCTCAGAGGGAGGAGAAAAACAAACAAAAAGAGGAGCCAAAATTGGGCCTGGGGCTTCTCTTCTCTTCAAGCCTTTTGGATCAGGTCGCCCTCACACCTCAAGGGTGCATTTTCCTTTACTTTCTAAATAAAACTGAGCTGTAACACAGGACTGTAACACTGGTCTGTCCTTCACTTCAAATTTTTGTTGCGACAAGACAGAACCAATGAAATTACAATCTCCCCCAACATCTCTGGTGCCGTTTCTTGGATTTAACCTATTTGAAGCAACCTCAGCTTGGTCCCCACAAGGTGAAGGCCAAGCGCAGCAGAAGCCCAGTTCAGCTCCTGTGGTTGAAGTGGAATACAAAGAAAACGTAGCACAAGGGGAAGTGACAAGAAGCCCAGCATGCTGGAAACTGGGACAGCAAAAACAAACTTAGCAGAAAGCTCAGGGGGCTCAGTCTCAGATTGCAGAAGACTTCCGATTAAGGTAGGAGGTCCTCACTCCTATGGCTAGAAGGACATATGGCAACAAAATTTTACTTCCTTTACAATTTCTCACTCCTTATTTATTCAAAACCCCCATGAACAGGCAGTGGGTACAAGTGAGGGACTCTGGAGGTGTGCCCCAGTTTGTCTCAAAGGCTCCACTATCTACTGGGCCCCAGTAGCTATTATCCAAGCAGGTGAGATTTCTTCTGCCCTTAATTTTCTTTGTGCCAAGGATCAGGCCAATGAAAACTGAGCACAGGTCAGGTATTTATCAGATTTTCTGGCAGATTATGAATAGGAGTCCTTGGCAAGTTTTTCCCACAGCTTTTACCTCCCATCCTTCAGCTCCTCTCTCCTGAGACTTGAGCCCAGCCAAAACCCATGGTGTCTGTCTTCAGGACCTAATGAAGCTCAGGCTATTGATGTCTCATTGAAACAAACTCAGTGAAAGACACAGAGATAGGTAAGTGGTGGATTTGGTTGGATTTAGAGAGAAGCATACTCCACAGGGTGTGGGCCAAGGCAGAGGGGCAAGCACAGTGGCCATGGAATGTGGTGTGGCTAGTTTTCCCAGGCTGAGTGATTTCATATGCTAATGACTGGGGGGGAAGGGTAATTCTAACCATTGGGGAAGCACACTCTCCTAGGTCTTTTGACAGTGCCTTGGAACTGTCCTGGCACCTCTGCATATGTCATTTAGCTTGCAGATTGAGGATCAAGGTTTAGTTGAATTTGATTTGTCTTCTTGGACCCATTTGATTTTAGTTGGTTTATGTTATGCCTTGGGCTATGTCATTCTTTCAAAAGTTGTGTCCTGCCCCCTTCCCTCCTGTCTCATGCTCTTTTCCTGAGCCCATCCAGGCCCACAATGTTCCCTCTACAATCTTCTGGAGGGACAACCAGAAAATAACTGGCCTTGGGGGAGGGAAATACTGTATAATATCCAATCCCTCTAGATATTCAGGCCTTCATCTTCCATGTTTCTTACAACATGTTTAACAACAGCATCTCTGAGTGAACCCGCTAGAGTGGGTGACAGGCATGCAATGCCTGCTAGAAGCCCATCTGTTGGTGGCATCCCTTCAAGGGCAACTGGACTTCTGAGGATAATGTTTGCCACTTTAGGAGTTAGCCCTGCAGGCTGTTTGGGCCCAAACCCTTACCACCCTTTCTCCTAAAGTTACAAATATACCACCAGATTAACTCTCCACTCCACTTTTATGGAACATCTGGTTTGTTGCCTCTTATCATTTTGTTCTTAAGCCACTTACTAACCCCTACAGCCAGGACCCTACCATTGCAGGCAACATTGCTTCATCCTACTTATTATTAAAATACTCTTAAAGCCCCTAACAGGACCAGATAACCCACTCCTTTGTAATTACTTTTGCTATTACCTAAAGTGGATCTATGAAAATGAAATGTTTACCACTGGGGACACCCTAACCTGGTTTTATGGAGGACTAGGGGAGGAAGTCAGTGATTTACATTCCCTCAGAGCAGTAAAAGACACATGGCTGCTTCATGAGATTCCCAGTCTCAGGGCACAGGCTTGGATTGCTTTACATGATAATATCTATCTCTATCTGCAGTGAAGAAGTTAAGATTGCAACCTCTTAATCCTACCCAAAACTGGTCACGCTGGAGATCTTGAGGACATCCAACTTCAGTCAAAGACTTTGGTATAGGCAATAAAGCAGAAGTAGATGTTTTTCTGTTATTCTCTTGCTTTTCTGATGAACCAATGGATGTTGGCAATTAGATCTCTGGTTGCTCTGGCTTTTCTAAATCCAGCTTGAACATCTGGAAGTTTATGGTTCATGTACTGTTGAAGCCTGGCTTGGATAATTTTGAGCATTACTTTTCTAACATGTAAGATGAATACAATTGTGCAGTAGTTTGAGCATTCTTTGGCATTGCCTTTTTTTAGGTTTGGAATGAAAACTGACCTTTTCCAGACCTATGGCCACTGCTAAGTTTTCCAAATGTGCTGACATATCGAGTGCAGCACTTTCAGAGCATCATCTTTCAGGATTTGAAATAGCTCAACTGGAATGCCATCACCTCCACTAGCTTTGTCCATAGTGATGCTTTCTAAGGCTCACTTGACTTCATATTCCAGGATGTCTGACTCTAGGTTGGTGATCACAGCATCTCAATTATCTGGATTGTGAAGTTCTTTTTGTATAGTTTTTCTGCGTATTCTTGCTACCTCTTCTTAATATCTTCTGCTTCTGACAAAATGTGTTCCACTGGAGAAGGGAAAGGCACTTCAGTATTCTTGCCTTGAGAACCTCATAAATAGTATGAAAAAGCAAAAAAGATAGGACACTGAAAAATGAACTCTCCAGGTCAGTAGGTGCCCAATATGCTACTGGAGAACTGTGGAGAAATAACTCCAGAAAGAATGAAGGGATGGAGCCAAAGCAAAAACAACACCCAGTTGTGGATGTGACTGGCGATGAAAGAAAAGACCAATGATATAAAGAGCAATAATGCATAAGAATCTGGAATGTTAGGTCCATGAATCAAAGCAAATTGGAAGTGGTCAAAAAGGAGATGCAAGAGTGAACATTGACTTTTTAGGAATCAGTTAATTAACATGGACTGGAATGGGTGAATTCAACTCAGATGACCATTATATCTACTACTGTGGGCAAGAATCTCTTAGAAGAAATGGAGCAGCCATCATAGTCAATAAAAGAGTCTGAAATGCACTTTTTGGATGCAATCTCAAAAATCACAGAATGATCTCTGTTTGTTTCCGTGACAAACTTAACAATATCACAGAAATCCAAGTCTATGCCCTGACTAGAAATGCTGAAGAAGCTGAAGTTGAATGGTTCCATGAAGACCTACAAGACCTTTTAGAACTAACCCCCAAAATAGATGTCCTTTTCATGATGAGGAACTGGAATGCAAAAGTAAGAAATCAAAAAATACCTAGAGTAACAGGCAAATTTGTCCTTTGAGTACAGAACGAAGCAGGGCAAAGGCAAACAGAGTTTTGCCAAGAGAATGCACTGGTCATTGCAACCACTCTCTTCCAACAGCACAAGAGAAGACTACACATGCACATCACCAGATGGTCAACATCTAAATCAGATTGATTATATTCTTTGCAGCCAAAGATGAAGAAGCTCTATGGTGTCAGCAAAAACAAGATTGGGAGTTGACTGTGGCTCAAATCCGGATCTCCTTATTGCCAAATTCAGACTTAAATTGAAGAAAGAAAGTAGGGAAAACCACTAGACCATTTAGGTATGACCTAAATCAAATCCCTTACAATTATACAGTAGAAGTGACAAATAGATTCAAGGGATTAGATCTGATAGAGTGCCTGAAAAACTCTGAACAGAGGTTCGTGACACTGTACAGGAGGCAGTGATTAAGATCATTCCCAACAAAAAGAAATGCAAAAAGGCAAAATGGTTATTTGAGAAGGCCTTACAAATAGTTGTGAAAAGAAGAGAAGCAAAAGACAAAGGAGAAAACAAAGATATATCCATTTGAGTGCAGAGTGTCAAAGAATTTCAAGGAGAGATAAGAGAGACTTCCTCAGTGATCAATGCAAAGACCTCATCAGTTCAGTTCAGTTCAGTCGCATAGTAGTGTCTGACTCTTTGCGACCCCATGAATTGCAGCACGTCAGGCCTCCCTGTCCATCACCAACTCCTGGAGTTCACTCAGACTCATATCCATCGAGTCCGTGATGCCATCCAGCGATCTCATCCTCTGTCGTCCCCTTTCCTCCTGCCCCCAATCCCTCCCAGCATCAGAGTCTTTAATTTATATATATAAACCAAATTATAGTTAAAATTTATACAAAGATAAATTTTAAATAAGTAAAAATTTTACATTTAATGCATTGTTTAATAAAATATTAAGTAAGTAAATAGATGAATTTCTCTGTTAAGTTTGAGTAGGGAAGACTGTTTTAACAATGACTCAGAACTTTAAAGCTTTTGAAGAAAGATTAATGAATTCAATTATATAAGCATCACACCCTGTACATACAAAAATTAGGTGCAAATAATAAATGAGCAAAATAAAAATAAAATGATATATTTATAATGTATTATAGATGAAGGACTAATCCCCTTAGAGTACAAAGAACTTCTACATGGGGGTGCATTATTTATCTTGGGCTGCCCCTGACCAACATGCTCTTTCTGGCTCCCCCAAATTTATCTACTTGTCATATGCAAAATATATTCATTCCATGGCAACAACCCTCAAAATCTTCACTCATCATAACATCAATTCTAAAGTTCGAATTCCCATCTAAAGCAGATACGGGTGAGACTCAAGTTGCAATTCATCCTGAGGCAAAATTCCTCTTCAGCTGCAAACCTGTTTAAATGGACAGGCCACATGCTATGAAATACTATAGATATACTCATTCCAAAAGGGGAAACAAATAAGAAACAAGGTTTGATGGATCCTAAGCAAGACACAACTTAATCAACTCAGCACATACACAAGTAAGCACAAAACAGCAAGGCAAATTGCACTAGATCTTAAAACTCAAGAAGAATTATCTTTGGTTTTATGCTCTGCCTTCTGGCTCCAGTGGGTCCGTGTCCCTGCCTCTGCAGCTTTGCTAGGAGGGGGTCCTGTCCCCAAGATTCCAGGAGCCACCTTTGGGTCCTTTAAAACAGAGATGATATGCACTACCCTTTTGAAACTGATAAGTCAGCTCTGATGACCTCTAACTGCATTTGGGTTCATTCTACTCTTGTCCTTAAAATAATGCATGTTTGCAGTTTAATAGCTTTATGATAAGATGCCATAGGATCTTAGAAATCCAACAGTCTTCCTTCAGTTTGCCCTATCTCTTTCTCCTTTATTGCAACCTGACAGTGTTTCCACTTGTATAAACTCATAATCTCTTCACCAAGTTATTGTTCAGCCACACCTTGGTGCTCTCTTCTAAATAGTAGCAAGTTGAGTATTTTCTAAATCTTTAAATTCTGGTTTCATGTTGCTTAACAATTCCTCCTTCAATTTCTCTTTTCTCAAATTTTATCATAAACAGTCAAGAGGAACTAAGCCTCTCTCTAACACTTTCCCTAGAAGGCCCAATTTCACCATTCATCAATTCTATTAATACCATTCACAAAATACTGAAACAAACAAAATGAAGTCAAGTTCTTTCCACTTTACAACAAGAATTGTCTTTCCTCTAGTTTTCAATGACATGTTCCTTATTTTCATATGAGACCAAACCAGGAATGGCCTTTATGATCTGTATCTGTCTCTTATACACATCTTCCAGCGATCTCATCCTCTGTCGTCCCCTTCTTCTCCTGCCCCCAATCCCTCCCAGCATCAGAGTCTTTTCCAATGAGTCAACTCTTCTTATGAGGTGGCCAAAGTATTGGAGTTTCAGCTTAGCATCATTTCTTCTAAAGAACACCCAGGATTGATTTCCTTTAGAATGGACTGGTTGAATCCCCTTGCAGTCGAAGGGACTCTCAAGAGTCTTCTCCAACACCACATAGATAACTGCAAATTCAAAATAGAAAGATAGAAGTATGAGAATGCATAACACTTTGATGGATTCAAATTCACAATTGACAGTGATTAGTATATGTTTACTACTAATATGAAGTTACTATGTTGTCTAATGACTTTCCAAAGATTTCTCTTTTCTCAAATTTTATCATAAACAGTCAAGAGGAACTAAGCCTCTCTCTAACACTTTCCCTAGAAGGCCCAATTTCACCATTCATCAATTCTATTAATACCATTCACAAAATACTGAAACAAACAAAATGAAGTCAAGTTCTTTCCACTTTACAACAAGAATTGTCTTTCCTCTAGTTTTCAATGACATGTTCCTTATTTTCATATGAGACCAAACCAGGAATGGCCTTTATGATCTGTATTTCTACCAATGTTCCAGCTGTGGTTATTTGTGCATTCTCTAAGAAAATGGCAGCTTTCTTACCAGCTCTCCTCTTTTCCTTCTGAACCCTCAGCAGGATTTCTTTAAACATTCATATTTCTGGCATGCACCTCAAAACTCTTCCAGCTTCTCCCAACATCCATATCTAAAAATGTTTCCATATTTTTAGGTATTTATTATAGCAGTGTCTCACTTCTCAGGTACAAAAATATGTATTATTAAGCTCTAGTTGCCATAACAAAATATCACAGACTGTGTGACTTAAATTAATTATTTTTTTCATAATGCTGAAAGATGGAGTTTCCCAGACTCAGATCCATCAGAGTTCAGTTTCTGGTGAGTGCTCTCTTCCTGGCTTGGTCACTTTTTCTGTGTGCTCTTATGGCCTTTTCTTGGTGCCTGCACTTGTAGAGAGAGGAAGCTCTCTCCTTGTCATTCTTATCAGGGTATTGATTTAATCATGAGAGCCCTACTGTCATGACTTCATCTAACTCTGATTACCTCCCCAAATCCATTTGTAAATACTATAACACCAAGGCTTAAAGATTGAATATACACATTTTGGAAAGACACCAACATGTAGTCCATAAAAAGTGGTAAGGCAAAGACCAAAACCACAATATATACATATATTTAAAAAATGGACAAAGGCTGTTCATGTATAGTCCTCAGAAAAGAAAATATAAAAGCCTCTAACACATATGAGAAAATGAGCCACTACATTTGTAATCAGAAAAATATACTAATTCACTATTTTCCACCTTGATAACTGGCCATACCCTCTGTTAATGAGACTGGTAGAAAAAATAAACTTTCAAATCAGTGGAAAACCTGTAAATTGTTACAATTCTTCCCACAGAGAAATTTGGTATGATTTAGCAAAACAGATACATATACAAATAGACCCAGATATTTATTCTACAAATAAAATTGCATGCCTAAGAAAGGATACAGCACAACTGTATTGAATAGCAAAAGACTGGAAGCACTCTAAGTGCCCATCAATCAGAAACTGCTTGATCAAATGAAAGAGCATCCTTTAACGGAATACTTTAAAACTGTCAAAACAATAAGACAGCTCTTTATGTTCTGATATGAAAAGGCTTCTGAGATATATGACAAGTGAAAAAAAATGCAGTCCAGTGGATATAATACAATAATTCTGTATAAATTGGGGGTAATGTGGATTTCTACTTATATGTATATACCTGTTCTTAAAGAAAAAGGAACCACGGACAAAGAAACAGTGATTCTTATGTCTCCAGCAAATGGTTGAAAATAGAAATGAGTGAATAAGGAACAGTGATGAGAGGAAACAGTCAACAGTGTATTCTATGTATTTTGTGTTGTTGTTGTTCTTGACTATTTGAGTGAGTAACCTACTTAAAATTAAATTGAAAAAAAAAATGTTTAAAAAGCTTTCAATTTTGTAGAAAGGCAGAAGCTAGAAAAGAGTCTTTATAAAATATTGAAAATCATGTAACCCCCCAAAAAAGAAGTAAAAATGAGATGGATGAGATTTAAAAGGTAATGAATTAAAATTTTTTAGCATAATGTGTTATGTAAAATATAATTTCATATGAAAAATTAAAGTTTTATGGTTTCAATGTAATGAACTGCCATGTGAGGTAAAAAGACCTGGGAAGATAAAAAAACATGCAGTTTTCTTTGAAGGATCGCCTTAACAAAAACAAACAAACAAACATTAGATGAATGAGGGAAATGAGAGGTATCAAAGACTAGCTTTTGACATCATGAGATGAAGAGGCAAAGGACTACAAAGAACTAAATGAAGATCAAAACTCAAGAAATAAGGATTGGGACTTCTCTGGAGGTCCAGCATTTAAGACTTTGCATTCCAGTGCAGAAGGTGCAGGTTCAATCCCTGGTGAGGGAGTTGACATCCCTCCAAAATGTAAAACAGAAGCAATATTGTAATGAATTCAATAAAAAATTTAAAAGTTTTCTACATTGATTCCCTAACTAGGAAAATGTTTTTGAAGACATACATTGTGGGCTTCTCTGTTCTCTTGTCTGAATATTGTACATTATCATAAGTGCATGAAAATGTTCAATAAATAAATATCTAAAATAAGAAAGTGATAAAAAATGACTATGATTTAATTGCTTAAGACAATTATTAATTTAAAGGATAGCCCCCAAGAATAGTACAGATGAGACAGTTCAGAATCTTAAAACAAATAGATTTAAACTGGCTTAAAAATCATGCAGTGGAAACATTGAATATCAAACTAACTTATGCAGAAAAAATATTGTATTGTCTTACTAGATTCTGATGAATAGACTATATAAGGTAACTAGCTAGTTTAAATTATTTACTAAACGTAGCACATCAAGACAATAAATTAATATTTTAAAATTTTGAGTGCATATGTTCATTGCTTTAATATTATAGTTTTATGCAACTATTTACTAAATTAATATTTCATTGGAAAGAGAAAAAAATATTGTCCATATTAAAAAAAAAAAAATCAAGGGTCCCAGACAACCAAACTCTAGTTATCAGGTTACTAAGATTTGTGGTTCTCCCTCCAGTGGTTTTTTTTCTGTTAGGATGAAAACAGTGATTTTGTATGTGTATGCCTTCTCTTTATTGACTATGCCGAAGTCTTTGACTGTGTGGATCAAAAAAAACTGTGAAAAATTTTGAAAGAGATGGGAATAACCAGACCATCTTGCGAAAACTGCATGCAGGTCAGGAAGCAACAGTTAGAACTAGACACGGACAAATAGACTGTTTCCAAATAGGAAAAGGACAATGTCAAGGCTGTATATTGTCACCCTGCTTATTTAACTTATAGGCAAAGTACATCATGAAAAACGCTGGGCTGGGTGAAGCACAAGCTGGAATCAAGATTGCAGGGAAAAACATCAATAACCTGATATGCAGATGATACCACCCTTATGGCAGAAAGTGAAGAAGACCTAAAGAGAATCTTGATGAAAGTGAAAGATGAGAGTGAAAAAGTTGGCTTAAAACTCAACATTCAGAAAATTAAGATCATCCTGTCCCATCACTTCGTGACAAGTAGATGGAGAACAGTTGAAACAGTGGCAGACTTCATTTTAGGGGGCTGCAAAATCACTGCAGATGGTGATTACAGCCATGAAATTAATATGCTTGCTCCTTGGGAGAAAAATTAAGACCAACGTAGACAGCATATTAAAAAACAGAGACATTACTTTGACGACTATGGTCCATCTAGTCAAGGCTATTGTTTTTCCAGTTATCATGTATGAATGTGAGGGTTGGACTATAAAGAAAGCTGAGCACCAAAAAACTGATGCTTTTGAACTGTGGTGTTGAGAAGACTCTTGAGAGTTCCTTTGACTGCAAGGAGATCCAACCAGTCCATCCTAAAGATCAGTCCAGGTGTTCATTGGAAGGACTGATTTTGAAGCTGAAACTGCAGTACTCTGGCAACTGATGTGAAGAGCTGACTCACTTGAAAAGACCCTGATGCTGGGAAAGATTGAAGGTGAGAGAAGAAGGGGACAACAGAGGATGAGATGACTGGATGGCATCACAGACTCAATGAACATGAGTTTGAGTAAACAGGGATTTGGTGAAGGACAAGAAGGGCTGGCGTGCTGCGGTTCATGGGATCACTTAGAGTCAGACATGACTGAGCGAGTGAATGGAACTGAACTGATAAAACTTTTAAAATAACACACTTATATTGGCCAAAAAATTTAGATATGTTTTTGGCACATTAATACATTCAGTCTCATACTAAACTTCTCAGACTGATTTTAGCTCTCAGAGGCCCCCTATGGTGTGATCTTGAGCAAAGCACACACTGATTAACCTTGTATAGTGATATGGACATCTTGGAAGTACAGAAAGGAGAGAGAATTAGGGAGAAGCAGAAGAGGGGCAGAAAAATTGGAAAAGCATGCATTCATAAAGTTATTTTATTACCTAAAGCTTGGTGATAGCAAAGTCAGTTAGTATTCCTTAATGAAATCTTTATGACACACATCGAAAGTTCAGATAGTCCATGGTACTTGGTTAATATTAAGCTAAACTTTTCCAGAACAGTCTTTGAGGACTCTTTGGGGAGTAAGTTGAGATTGCCTGGAGAGACATTGGCTCTTTCATGACCCTAGAGTTTCATTTCTTGAAGTATATAATATTAGAAACTCAAAGTACCTAACTTGCTCCCAGGGACTCATTGATGATCAGAGACTTGGCTTCCCACGCAGTGATGTTGAGGCATCAGAACTGGGAATGTCAAACTGTGGTGATGTGTGCTATGGGAAACAATAAAAATAAAATTTATGATCCTCTCTGTACTTCCTCAGGAATCTGCTTATGTATGTGGAGCTGCTCTCAGTATCTCTGAAACCATGCATTTTGTAAAATATCGTTTTTCCCCTTACTGACTCACTGTATTGAGAGTTTGTTGGTATGTGTTACCTAATGAAGTGAGACACTATAACTTGAACTTTTTTTCCTCTTTCCTCCTATGGAAAAATTCAGACAGTTTAATTTATTCATGTGCAGTTTGAGTCAAATTCTCTTTGTATTTTCATGGTGGCATAATAGCTCTCAGAAACACTCCCAGGTGGGAATGAGCACTATAATAAGCATAGTCTCAAAGAATGATTTCAGATTACACTCTAAATGTGCACAAAAATAATTTGGGAAAACTATATTATTTACTTAATAGTCCATTCTTAGGCAGTTTGAAAATACTGTATGAATAATGCCATCAACCACTGAAACATCTTGATAGAGCTAGACTGATCATAAACTTGATATATTAGGATATGCAGTTGCATTTTCAATATGATATGTCTAAAATATTAATAAAGATGTAGATATAAAATGGTAGCAAAGCATTGAAGATGGGCAGTGTTGAATTCTGTTAAAGTCAGTTAGTATTCCTTAATGAAATCTTTATGACACACATCGAAAGTTCAGATAGTCCATGGTACTTGGTTAATATTAAGCTAAACTTTTCCAGAACAGTCTTTGAGGACTCTTTGGGGAGTAAGTTGAGATTGCCTGGAGAGACATTGGCTCTTTCATGACCCTAGAGTTTCATTTCTTGAAGTATATAATATTAGAAACTCAAAGTACCTAACTTGCTCCCAGGGACTCATTGATGATCAGAGACTTGGCTTCCCACGCAGTGATGTTGAGGCATCAGAACTGGGAATGTCAAACTGTGGTGATGTGTGCTATGGGAAACAATAAAAATAAAATTTATGATCCTCTCTGTACTTCCTCAGGAATCTGCTTATGTATGTGGAGCTGCTCTCAGTATCTCTGAAACCATGCATTTTGTAAAATATCGTTTTTCCCCTTACTGACTCACTGTATTGAGAGTTTGTTGGTATGTGTTACCTAATGAAGTGAGACACTATAACTTGAACTTTTTTTCCTCTTTCCTCCTATGGAAATAATTCAGACAGTTTAATTTATTCATGTGCAGTTTGAGTCAAATTCTCTTTGTATTTTCATGGTGGCATAATAGCTCTCAGAAACACTCCCAGGTGGGAATGAGCACTATAATAAGCATAGTCTCAAAGAATGATTTCAGATTACACTCTAAATGTGCACAAAAATAATTTGGGAAAACTATATTATTTACTTAATAGTCCATTCTTAGGCAGTTTGAAAATACTGTATGAATAATGCCATCAACCACTGAAACATCTTGATAGAGCTAGACTGATCATAAACTTGATATATTAGGATATGCAGTTGCATTTTCAATATGATATGTCTAAAATATTAATAAAGATGTAGATATAAAATGGTAGCAAAGCATTGAAGATGGGCAGTGTTGAATTCTGTATGACTATATGCATGCTTTCTTTTGATAGTATGATATATCTTAATCAATTTTATGACCTAGAGAAAATATTAGAAAGAGATGAATGTATTTACAACCCAGAGACATTAGCTGTGTACATTTTTGAATCAGAAAAGAAAAGAAAAATATATTCTCTTTTATTTTGCTAAGTATTGTACTTCATGGCAAAGAAATTACACAGTCTGTCCTTAAAGGTAAGCAAATGCTTAACAATAACTGAACTGAACCATTGCATTGTTGATGCATTTATGTTTAGATAAAATACTTGATTTTAGGAGAATTGTTTGATGAAATAAAAACACTTTATTGAATATTTACAATCTGCTATGGGAAAAATCAAGAATAACTTAAATTTTACATGTAAAATTTTAGAAAAGTAGGGAAACTAACGTTGAATAGCTGCTAAAATTTTATATTCTATTGTTAATTATTACTTATTCATGGACATGAGTTTTGAGCAAGTTCCAGGAGTTAGTGAGGGACAGGGAAGCCTGGCATGCTGGAGTCACAGAGTTAGACACAACTGAACAACAGAACTGACTGATTCTGAATTCATCAATGATGCATTCATTACCTCAAGTTACTAACAATATAGAAGAGAGCATCAATAATAGATAAAAATAACCCATTCTCTTAATCTTAGAAGTTTGATTCAAATATCTTATTTAAAGTAGCTTCTAGCTGATATCTCCCAGTGTGGCTTCTCATAATTTTCTACTAAACCACATGTGAATGAAGCTTCTAAGATAAAAATTTACAGAACAACACTTAGAGAAATGGAAAATGTCTTCTATGAATCTGGGAGTAATTTTCATGATGAATAGCTGACAGTTAATTAAAAAAAAATCAGACTCTACTGACTCTCTTTCTGTCTCTTAAATTAGAATAGCCCTGCTAGTCTGGAAGAGCAGTAAACTGATAGGTAGGGGAATGCATAAAAGACACAGATTAATCGGAAGTGACAGTGGTATATTATATAACACTATTTGGGGATATTATATTGGTATATCCTTCATTGTGTATCTACTGATACTGAGTTAACAGGAAAAAAAAAGTCATTTCTTTTCTGTTTTAAGATTGTCCTAACTTATCTAACTCCCTGCATCCTTGTAGAGAATGCAACTCACGGAAGGAGAGTGTACTGTATTGAATGTGTGTGTGCTCAGTCCCATAGTTTGTCTGACTCTTTGCAACCCCATGGACTGTAGCCCTCCAGCCTCCTCTGTCTATGGTTTTCTCCAGGAAAGAATAACTAGATTGGGTTGCCATTCCCTTCTCCAGGGAACCTTCCCAACCTGTGGACTGAACCCACGTCTCTTGCATCTATTGCATTGGCAGGTGGATTATTTACCACTGTGCCACCTGGAAAGCCACTGGTTTGAATGGAGGCCCCCGAAAGACATGTTCACGTCCTGCCCCACAGACTTTATAAATTTAACCTTTTCAGAAAAAGAGAAAGGTCAGTGCAAAGATAAAGCCATAGAGTGGAGTAGTGGGGCTGCAGGCCAAGAAGCCATAGAATGCCAGCAGCCCCCAGAAGCTGGAGGAGGTGAGCCCCAAGAAGGAGTGCAGCCCTGCTGACACCTTGATTCTGAAATTCTGGGTGTCAGAACTTGTGAGAGGATACATTTCTGCTATTTTAAGCCTCTGACTTTTCACCAGTTAGTTAAGAAGAGCCACAAGAAACTATTAATAGAGATGGGGATCAGGAGTTGAGGACAAAGAGCATGGTTAATACAGACTTGATATGATACATTGTTTCAAGGAAGGTAGACGAGTTTACATCAGGGAGAATCTATAAAGCAAGGACTTTCTGATCAAAGTTACTGGTATTCTGTGTTTAAAGATGATTGACTTTATATATTAAGTTCTTGGAGTACACTGCAATGAGAGATAAGATCTAAGTTATACCTGTCTCTTCAAAGCATCTAGTTTTTGAACAAGTATCACCCACTTTTACCTCCATTGAAAGCACATCTTCCAAACATTAGTCCAGTAACTTAGCAAGTTTGAAGTCAATTATAATCCTGTCTGACATACAATTAGTGAATCTCATGTATCAAGTATTTTTTCTTAATTAAACATAGCATAAAACTTTCAGACACCAGCTTTTTCAAAGAAACAGTTAACACCAATTTTCTATCTATATCACTGAATCAAATTAAAAATTATAAATTCCCAGTGTATTCTATTGATTCCTTGGTGGTTCAGACAGTAAAAAGTCTGCCTGCAATGCAGAAGACCCAAGTTTGATCCCTGGGTTGGGAAGATCCCCTGTTGAAGGGAATGGCAACTTATCCACATATTCTGAGATTTTCCTATGTGTTTACTACCCTTTAAAAGGTACGTAAATGGCTCTAAATGTGAATAATCTGCCAGTCTTTCCTAAGAAATTTACTGTTTACAACTTTTAAGTCATGGTTATCAGTCAGTCGTCTTTTAACACAGAATACCAGTAACTTTGATCAGAAAGTCCTTGTTTTGTAGATATGTGAAAATATCCATGAAACACTGAATTTCTAAAAACACATTTTTGTTTTTCATTTTCTTTTCGGACATCAGGTATTTTAGGTTTCAGAATCATATTCATTAGATTACATATTATCATCCTTCTTACTAACCTGTAACTTCATTTTTCACTTCTTTTTTCCATTTATTTTTTCTATTCTCTGTTTCCTTTCCATAGAATGTCCATAGCAAATCATTCTACAGAATTTAATGTACATTATCTTTATTTGTTTATGTTCTTGTCATGTTTTAAATGCATGTATTATTGAATTAGGGTGCAATTTAAGTAGAGTGGAATGGAAACCCTTAAATGAGCTATTCAGAGGCTTTTGTAAAATGAATGTGCTCAGTCGCTCATTTGTATTTGTATTTGACTCTTTGTGACCCCATGGACAACCCCATAGGTTGCCAGGCTCCTCTGTCCATGGGATTCTCCAGGCAAGTAAACCAGAGTGAGTTGCCGTGCCCTCCTCCAGGGGATTTTCCCAGGGATTGAACCCAGGTCTCCCACATTGCAGGTATATTCTTTACCATATGAGCCACTACACCCTTGTAAACATTCCCCTATCAAAATATAGAATATATATATGTATGTCAATATATATGTCAATGCAAAACACTTGTGTGTTCTTTCTCAGTCAGTCTTTGTAAGCCAGCCAGCTCCTCCCAAGTCAAAGAGAGAGCAACTGTTCTTATGTCTAACATTTATTATTTTTACATATCTAAATATTTCATATAAAGAACTATGTACTTTTGTCCACATACAACTGTTGAGATTCATTCGTGTCATATTCTTATCAACAGTGTGTTCCTTTCTAAAGCAGAATAGTAATTTATGACATAGGTACACAAACATTTGTTTGTTCAGTTTTTTCTTAGGAATATTTGGATGATTCCAGTTTGGAGTTATTATGGAAAAAGAATATTAAAAATATTCTAGTTCAAGTATTTTCTTGGTTAGAAAATAGGAATAACATTTCTGGGTTATAGGGTAAAATACATTATAACTTGTTAAGAGTTTATGAAAATTTCATTTGCTCTATGTCCTCAGCAACGTTCTGTCTTGGTAGGCATTCCCCCCCCTCCCCCCCACCATTCTAAGTCCATTCTAAAGGCAATCAATCTTAGGTGTTCTTTGGAAAGAATGATGCTAAAGCTGAAACTCCGAAACTTTGGCCACCTCATGTGAAGAGTTGACTCATTGGAAAAAACTCTGATTCTGGCAGTGATTAGGAGCAGGAGGATAAGGGGACGACAGAAGATGAGATGGCTGGATGGCATCACTAACTCGATGAACATGAGTTTGAGTAAACTCTAGGAGTTGGTGATGGACAGGGAGGCCTAGCATGCTGCAGTTCACGGGTTCACAAAGAGTCGGACACGACTGAGTGACTGAACTGAACTGAATTGAACTGAAGACGTGCAAATGGACTCATAACGTAAATAATGTAATGGCTAAGTTGAGGATAATTTACATCTTTATAATTGTAAAATATCCTATCAAAGAGTGTAGAATATTACTCTTTTAAGTTAGATAAATTACTTTGTCTTTTAATGTCTTTAAATTCTGTGTGGACTTACATGATCTTAGTTCATGTCTCCACATGTGCTAGCTTTTGTTAGCATGTGAATCATACCTTATATTTATTATATTATCTATACAGTTACAACTGATATAGTTGTAGTTGACAACCTTGTACAAGTTCAAACCCTTCAATATTTTTTTTGTTTTTCTCCACATTATTATTATATTTTATTTTTAACTAATGATCATTTAGTTTCCTCAATTACAAAAAGTATATCTTTTATCTTTTCATTTTTTGAATCTATCAGGTATGTCAGGATCATGTTATTAAATAGTAGAATAAGAGAAGATATCCTTTCTTATTTGATTTCAAAAGGGCATCATCTAGCTTCACCAATAATTATATTTTTTGCTTTAGGATTTTGCATACTGTGATTATTATTA
>SJYC01102130.1:0-17369 GCA_006408675.1 Madoqua kirkii | reverse complement strand
TATTTTATTTTTTATTACTAGCACCTCCTGGGAAGTATATTCTATGGAGTTTGACATATGTGTAATGACATGCATATAGTTTTCTACAGGGATTAGTAGTTTCAGTGCCCTTAAAATAATTTTATTTCTCCCTTTCTCCTGGTCCCTAGTAACTCTGATCCTTTTACTCTTTCTAAATTTAGTTCTATGATCAATTTTGAATTAACTGACGTTAAGGATTGCTTAAAGCTCAACATTCAGAAGACTAAGATCATGGCATCTTGTCCCATAACTTCATGGGAAATAGATGGAGAAACAGTGGAAACAGTGTCAGACTTTATTTTGGGGGGCTCCAAAATCACTGAAGATGGTGACTGCAGCCATGAAATTAGAAGACACTTACTCCTTGGAAGAAAAGTTATGACCAACCTAGAAAACATATTAAAAGCAGAGACATTACTTTGCCAACAAAGGTCCATCTAGTCAAGGTTATGGTTTTTCATGGTCATGTATGGATGACAGAGTTGGACTGTGAAGAAGGCCGACGGCAGAAGAATTGATGCTTTTGAACTGTGGTGTTGGAGAAGACTCTTGAGAGTCCCTTGGAGTGCAAGGAGATGCAACCAGTCCACTCTGAAGGAGAACAACCCTGGGATTTATTTGGAAGGAATGCTAGAGCTGAAACTCCAATACTTTGGCCACCTCATGGGAAGAGTTGACTGATTGGAAAAGACTCTGATGCTGGGAGGGATTGGGGACAAGAGGAGAAGGGGAGGACAGAGGATGAGATGGTTGGATGGCATCACCGACTCTATGGACATGAGTTTGAGTGAACTCCGGGAGATGGTGATAGACAGGGAGGCCTGGTGTGCTATGATTCATGGGATTACAAAGAGTTGGACATGACTGAGCAACTGAACTGAACTGAACCGAAGGATGTAAAGTGTGTGACTGTATATATATATATTTTTTTGCATATGGATATCCGGTTGTTCCAGCATTATTTGTTGAAAGAGCTATCGTTTCTCCATTTTTCTACCTTTGCTCCTTTGTAAAAAATCAGCTGACTATACTCACATGGGCATGGTTTTCTTCTTAGTCTCCAGGTAGTCATTTCCTTTACAAGTATACAGGAGGCTGTGACATACAATACTATCTTAATATTTTTTCAAGACGGAAAAAAACCTATTCTTTTAGCTTCTTGAGAGTGCTGCTGACAGTCTTCAGCTGTCAGCCTTCTTTGAGATTGGTCTAAGCTGAAGTGAGTGGCTTTGTACAAGGTATGAGCACCTCCTGAAGCAGGTTAGCTTCAATGAATGATTAGCACAGTGTGAATAATAAGTGAGATAGCCTCCCTTGCCCAACTTTTTGTTTTGTTTTGTTTAGTGGCTCAGTCATGTCTGACTATTTATAACTCCATGGGCTATAGCCTGCCTCACTCCTCTGTCCATGGGCTTTCCCAGGTAAAATACTAGAGTGGGTTGTCATGCTCTTCTCCAGGGGATCTTTCACCCAAGGATCACACCCACGGCTCCTGTGTCTCCTGAATTGCAGGTGGACTCTTTACTCACTGAGCCATTGGGGTAACTCTCAATGCCCTGTAGAATCCATTTTCCCTGAGACTGTGGCTAAGGCCTTTGATGAGAATGCCTTGAAACCCAATTTTTCTCCTGTCTAACCATTCTTATCCTACACCTTTTCATATCTGTTGATAAGCAGAGCATGCCCTAATGAACTTCCTGTGTGTTAATCTTTGTTTCAGAATTTACTTCCCAGGAACCAAACCTGTGATAACTGGCTAACTTATGGCCTGAGTCCTCATTGAGATGCCATTGTTTATAGAGATTTAAAAAGTGATTAAAGGGATAAAGACTTTAAGTACCTGAAGGCATGCTTACTATGTTTTCAGGCAATTAATGACATTGAACGAAATAAAGACGTCTTGGTCTATATTTCTTTGGTAATATTTTTTGTTACTTTCTGTTGAGTTTATTTATTCAATCATTATGAAATCTATTTCCAAAAGACTTGGTCGTTTTCAAAAGATTGCTGGTGCTGAAACATCACTTATTTGGAGAAATGGATTGAGGAAGAAGAAGAGACATCACAAATCTGAAGAGCATAATGCAACAACTAACCCTCTTGCCCACTCTAAAACTTGAAAACCTAAAAAATAATTTTCTCATTTAAGACACACTGAACATGAATCTTAAACATTATATTATGGTTTGATTTGGAGAAAGCAGGTCTGATTTACTGCTTCTTAATTTGTAATTTTTAAAAATCACAATGATCTTTATTGTTATATATTGAAATATATTTGCATAATCCTTAAATGCTATTCACATTTTCCTATGACTCTGATTATGGTATAGTTCTGATAAATCACAAATAATTTTTAAAATTTGACAAATTATTGCCTATCCTACACAAGTTCCTGAGCTACCCTCCACACACAACACCATTTTCTTGAATTTCAACTGAATTATGTTTAATTTTCACATCTATCAGATACCTTAAATTTTATTTGGATTATCATATTACTTATAATTTACTGTATCCCCTGGTGGCTCAGAGGTTAAAGCATCTGCCTCCAATGTGGGAGAGCCGGGTTCAGTCCCTGGGTCGGGAAGATCCCCTGGAGAAGGAAATGGCAATCCTATCCAGTATGCTTGCCTGGAAAATCCCACGAATGGAGAAGCCTCATAGGTTACAGTCCACGAGGTCACAGAGTCAGACACGACTGAGCGACTTCACTTCACCTCACCTCAATTTATTTTCATCATTTAAATTATGTAGTAATAGATATATCCTTCCCTTTATGAAAAACATCATAAAACAATTAAATGTTAATAATTGAATAAAATGATCAAATGGTTACTACAGTTACACATTAAAGCTTATTGATAATCATTAATCCGTAATACAGGTTACGGCAGCCTTGAAAATGTACCCTTTGGGTTTTGTACTCTAGGAAACAGTTTGCTGAAAGTAGCCACTGCTACCTCCTATAGCTCCGCATCATAGCATGATCACTCCAAGGTCATACTTTCCTTTATTGTTCCCAGCTAATGACTGTGAAGGTTCATTTCTATGGGGTGTGGGGTTCCAATAACAGGGTTCTCTGACTAGTGGATTTTCCATGTGTCTAGCCAAAGCTTTCTTAGCACTGAGTTATGGTCTGAGAGTTTTCATGTTTTTCACACATAATCCTCCTTCCCTCCAGCTTTAGTTTTACAAATGTCAGACCTACCTCAGAGTCTTAAGAGCTCTCCTCATCTACTCCTGCTTCTGTGATTTTACATCCACACTTTTACTGTTTATATGAGTGATTAAGTCCCTTCTTGGTAGATTAGGAAGCTACCTGACATACCACTTTTGGGTAAAAAGACAAATGGAAATAGACTAAAGTAATTGGTAAAGTAATTTCATTTATAAGGTTCAAAACTTAAGGAAGTTCCAAAGCTAGTGTTAAAATTAAGGTAATTAATGTTCTTTATGGTATTTGATTTTTTTTCCATGCTGATTCATAGCCCTTCATTACATTTTTTTTTCATACTGCTCTTTATTTATAGTCCTTACTAATTCTGAATGCTAGTTTCTAGTCACTTATAGGCATATTAATATATATTTTCAGATTATGTATTTTGTTCTTTCTTCTGAAGCCTGTCCCTGGTAGACATGGTGTAGATTCAATAAGCTATGTTCTGGATTATTGTTCAGCAAAACGATCTAATGAGTGTCATCATTATATAATCACACTACATATATTACAATAGAATTTTACTTATTTTCTAAACTTTGAATATCACATGGATCTGTAGATATTTTGAATGGTTCAATATTTAAATTTTCTATTATTTTTCTATCAAGTTTATGAATGATTTTAATTAGAGCATTCCTTGTGTTTACAAGGTGAAATCTTTAAGAAATTGTTCAGTCAGTTTCGTTCAGTCTCTCAGTCATGTCCAACTCTTTGAGACCCCATGAATTGCAGGACACCAGGCCTCCCTGTCCATCATCAACTCCCAGAGTTCACCCAAACTCAGGACCATTGAGTCGGTGATACCATCCAGCCATCTCATCCTCTGTCATCGCCTTCTCCTGCACCTCAATCCCTCCCAGCGTCAGGGTCTTTTCCAAAGAGTCAACTCTTTGCATGAGGTGGCCAAAGTACTGAAGTTTCAGCTTTAGCATCATTCCTTCCAAAGAACACCCAAGACTGATCTCCTTTAGGGTGGACTGGTTAGACCTCCCTGAGTCCAAGGAACTCTCAAGAGTCTTCTCCAACACCACAGTTCAAGAGCATCAGTTCTTCAGTGCTCAGCTTTCTTCACAGTCCAACTCTCACATCCATACATGACCACTGGAAAAAACATAGCCTTGACTAGATGGATCTTTGTTGGCAAAGTAATGTCTCTGCTTTTTAATATGTTGTCTCGGTTGGTCAAAACTGTCTTCCAAGGAGTAAGCATCTTTTAATTTCATTGCTGCATTTACCATCTGCAGTGATTTTTGAGCCCCAAAAAAGTAAAGTCTGACACTGTTTCCCCATCCATTTGCCATGAAGTCAAGGGACCAGATGCCATGATCTCCATTTTCTGAATTGAGCTTTAAGCCAACATTTTCACTCTCCTCTTTTAGTTTTATCAAGAGACTTTTTAATTCCTCTTCACTTTCTGCCATAAGGGTGGTGTCATCTGCATATCTGAAGTTATTGATATTTCTCCCAGCAATCTTGATTCCAGCTTATGCTTCTTCCATTCCAGTGTTTCTCATGATGTACTCTGTATATAAGTTAAATAAACAGGGTGACAAAATACAGCCTTGACGTACTCCTTTTCCTATTTGGAACCAGTCTGTTCCATGTCCAATTCTAACGGTTGCTTCCTGACCTGCATATAGGTTTCTCAAGAGGCAAGTCAGGTGGTCTGGTATTCCTATTTCTTTTAGAATTTTCCACAGTTTCTCATGATCCATGCAGTTAAAGGCTTTGGCATAGTCAATGAAGCAGAAATAGATGTTTTTCTGGAACTCTCTTGTTTTTTCCATGATTTAGAAATGTTGATAATTTGATCTCTGGTTCCTCTGCCTTTTCGAAAACCAGCTTGAACATCTGAAAGTTCACGGTTCACGAATTGCTGAAGCTTGGCTTGGAGAATTTTGAGCATTATTTTACTAGAGCGTGAGATAAGTGCAATTATGCAGTAGTTTGAGCATTCTTTGGCATTGTCTTTCTTTGGAATTGGAATGAAAACTGACCTTTTCCAGTCCTGTGGCCACTGCTCAGTTTTCCAACTACTCTGGCATATTGACTGCAGCAATTTCATAGCATCATCTTTCAGGGTTTGGAATAGCTTTACTGGAATTCCATCACCTCCACTAGCTTTGTTCTTAGTGATGCTTTCTAAGGCCCTCTTGACTTCACATTCCAGGATGTCTAGAGATGAATGATCACACTTTTGTAATTATCTGGTCATGAAGCTCTTTTTTTGTAGAGTTCTCCTGTATATTCTTGCCACCTCTTCTTAATATCTTCTGCTTCTGTTAGGTCCAGACCATTTCTGTCCTTTATTGAGCCCATCTTTGCATGAAATATTCCCTTGGTATCTCTAATTTTCTTGAAGAGAGCCCTAGTCTTTCCCATTCTGTTCTTTTCCTCTACTTCTTTGCATAGATCGCTGAAGAAGGCTTTCTTATCTCTTCTTGCTGTTCTTTGGAACTATGCTTTCAGATGCTTATATTTGTTCTTTTCCCCTTTGCTTTTCACTTCTCTTCTTTTCACAGCTATTTGTAAGGCCTCCCCAGACAGCCATTTTGCTTTTTTTGTATTTCTTTTCCATGGAGATGGTCTTGATCCCTGTCTCCTGTACAATGTCACAAACCTCTGTCCATAGTTTATCAGGCACTCTATCTATCAGATCTAGGCCCTTAAATCGATTTGTCACTTCCACTGTATAATCATAAGGGATTTGATTTAGGTCATATCTGAATGGTCTAGTGGTTTTCCCTACTTTCTTCAGTTTAAGTCTGAATTAGGCAATAAGGAGTTCATGATCTGAGCCACAGTCAGCTCCTGGTCTTACGTTTGCTGACTGTATAGAGCTTCTCCATCTTTGGCTGCAAAGAATATAATCAATCTGATTTCAATGTTGATGATGTCCATGTGTACAGTCTTCTCTTGTGTTGTTGGAAGAGGGTGTTTGCAATTACCAGTATGTTCTCTTGGCAAAACTCTACTAGTCTTTGTCCTGCTTCTTTCCATTAAACATGCTTAAATTTCCTATGTCTATAGAAATGCAAGATAATTAGTTATACAAATAAATTACATGTTGAAATTTACATGAATCAAACCTCTACAATTTTTGTATATTCATGAAAGCAATGCTTTAATTCTATATTATTTTCTTATGATAGATACAAGCCAAATAAATCAATTCCACAAATAAATTTATAATTGTGAAATGAATATAACTTTTAGACAATCTATAGATTAATATGTAGATGAAGCAATAAAGCTATTAAAATCTCTAATGAGTTTGTAGAACTGAGGGAAAGTTCAGATTACTATAAAAGTTCTATTAGTATTAAGGCTATTGACAGGAATTCATCTCTCTTAGAGACAAATTTATCTCTGAATTATCTGTTCTCTTATTGCATGACTGCTCAGTTGCTCAGTATTTTTAGACTTTTTGCAACCACTTGGACTACTGAATACCAGGCTTCTCTGTCCATGGCGTTTTCCAGGCTATAATACTGGAGTGGGTTGCCATTTTCCTCCTTCTGGAGATCTTTTAACCCATAAATAGAACCATTATCTTCTGGTGTCTCCTGCATTAAAGGATTATTATTTACTGCTGAGCCACCAGGGAAACCCGTTTCTTTTTTAGAGTTGTCCATAGAATCACTTACTGAGATATGTTGTATTTATTGGTCATAGAAATGTTCACACAAATTATTTTATTTTATCTCCATGAAATCTAAGATCAGAGGAAATGTAGAAAGTTATTTGAATTCACCTTCATATTTCTGCATAATGAGCTAATTCTGAAGCGCCATGATCTATTCTAAAGATTTAAATGATACAAATATATGACGTAAGTACCTAAGGTCCATCTATAAAGAATCACTTACTGAGATATGTTGTATTTATTGGTCATAGAAATGTTCACACAAATTATTTTATTTTATCTCCATGAAATCTAAGATCAGAGGAAATGTAGAAAGTTATTTGAATTCACCTTCATATTTCTGCATAATGAGCTAATTCTGAAGCGCCATGATCTATTCTAAAGATTTAAATGATACAAATATATGACGTAAGTACCTAAGGTCCATCTAGTAAAGGTTATGGTTTTTCCTGTGGTAATGTATGGATGTGAGAGTTGGACTGTGAAGAAGGCTGAATGCTGAAGAATAGATGCATTTGAACCGTGGTGTTGGAGAAGACTCTTGAGAGTCCCTTGGACTGCAAGGAGATCCAACCAGTCCATTCTGAAGGAAATCAACCTTGAGATTTCTTGGGAAGGAATGATGCTAAAGCTGAAATTCCAGTACTTTGGCCACCTCATGGGAAGAGTTGACTGATTGGAAAAGACTCTGATGCTGGGAGGGATTGGGGGCAGGAGAAGAAGGGGGCAACAGAGGATGAGATGGCTAGATGGCATCACTGACTCGATGGACGTGAATCTGAGTAAACTCTGGGAGTTTGTGATGGACAGGGAGGCCTGGCGTGCTGTGATTCATGGGGTCACGAAGAGTTGGACACGACTGAACAACTGAACTGAAACTGGGGCAGAGGGCAAGAATAGGTGGAGATTAGGGGCATAAAAAAGTTTATAGGAAAAACCAGAATAAAAACATTTTTTTTATTTTGATGGTTAAGAGTCTCCATTTCTCTCTTTTCTCCCTCTTGCATCTTCTGGTAAGTTTTATATTAGATCCAGGGTTCAGAGGGACTATATCAGTAATTTAGCTTAGATACAATACAGGTTAAATGGAATTTTGCAGGAAGCAACAACTAGACATAACATTGTAGTGCACCTTGGAGAAAACATATTTAGAATCCCAACTAACAGACCTATAAATAAAATTTTATAACAGAACATGTCTATAAATGAGGAGTTTTTCACCTAACTAAAATAAATACTGCTTCTCTTGAAAGCAGACAATAATTCTTTTAAACATTTTCTTTATATTTCTGGAACATTTCAAACTGTGTTGTGAAACATTATAGATCCCCTGAAGTACTATGAGATAGTTCTTCTCTCAGGATAATATGTTTAGAACGGTTTGCTATAGTGGCAAAATAAATGATATCTGAATGCACCAGAGTTTTGCAACTGTGACTCAGCCATACTGTATAAAATGAGTGTCTGGTCATTACAATATGCTTTAAAATAGTATTTACATGAGAAAAGGAACAACTTTAAATAACTTCTGCAGATATAATCTAATGACTGAAATATAATTACAGAGTTGAAATGTGAAGATTCTTTTTATTTTATGTGTAAGTTAGTTTTGCAGAAGGAAAGAGTGATCCATTTCAATTTTTGTTTTGGAGATATAGCACCTCATATTTAGGAAGTATCACAGGCTCTTTCATGCCAATGATGTGTTTCAATAAATCTTAGCCCATGAATGACTGATCGTAAAGAATTAGAAAACATCTCTAGTGTGATCAATTAGATATCTTCTTATTGTGGAGTTCTGGTTCAATAGGCATGAAATTCAGAGCCTATAGTTGTGAATTATGGTACTCCTGGATCCTTTATCCTTTGGCAAATTCTGATATTTCCAAAATGAAACCCTCCTCCTTCCAGATTCATATTCAAATGATCCTATGTTCAATAATCCTTGTAATGCAGTTTGATGTTTCAATATCTCAAATGTTGGTTGAGTCCAAGTTTAAAGAATACTGTCAAAGTTGCCATAGATATTTTGAAAAAGATACCCAAACAATGTACTTTACAAAGAAAGATGAATAAAATGATGCACAACTGAATACATTTCACATAGATAATCAACTTGCTAATTTTCAGTTCAGTTCAGTCACTCAGTCCTGTCTAACTTTTTGCAACCCCCAAAATAGCAGCACACCAGGCCTCCCTGTTCATCATCACTCCCGGAGTTCACTAAGACTGGCGTCCATTGAGTCACTAATGCCATTCAGCTATCTCACCCTCTGTCGTCCCCTTCTCCTCCTGCCCCCAGTCCCTCCCAGCATCAGAGTCTTTTCCAATCAGTCAGCTCTTCCATGAGGTGGCCAAAGTACTGGAGTTTCAGCTTCAGCATCATTCTTTGCAAAGAAATCCCAAGGCTAATCTCCTTCAGAATGGACTGATTGGATCTTCTTGTAGTCCAAGGGACTCTCAAGAGTCTTCGCCAACACCACAGTTCAAAAGCATCAATTCTTCAGCACTCAGGTTTCTTCACAGTCCAACTCTCTCATCCATACATGACCACAGGAAAAACCATAGCCTTGACTAGACGGACCTTAGTCAGCAAGGTAATGTCTCTGCTTTTGAATATGATTATTCAGGTTGTGAAGATCCTTTTTGTACAATTGTTCTGTGTATTCTTGCCATATCTTCTTAATATCTTCTGCTTCTTTTAGGTCCATATCAATTCTGTCCTTTATCGATCCCATCTTTGCATGAAATGTTCCCTTGGTATTTCGAATTTTCTTGAATAAATCTGTAGTCTTTCCCATTCTGATGTTTTCCTCTATCTTTGCATTGATCACTCAAGAAGGCTTTCTTATCTCTTGCTAATTTTTGCCAATACCAAATGTTAAGCATACAATTTCCTGTCTGCTGAGGTTGTACATAGACCTGTGATTATTTCTGGCTACTGATGTGTGAGTGGAAGAAATGGGTTTCACTTTTGGACCAGATATTTATTTTTTTATCGTCAGTTTTCTTCCCTCTCCTCTCACACCATAGTTATTGGGAAACATGTATCAGAATGAAGCCTCCAAACAGCCTGGTTTGTGAGTGACAGCTTTGAGCCAAGGCCTCCATGGCAACCCACACTAGGCATGTAGGATAAGTACGAACTAAACTTGTTTTGTTAAAGTTACTGAGCCCAAATATGGTAGCAAAACTAAATCTATCTGGCTAATATAAATAGAATGATAGATATTTAGATATCTTTTTAGTTATGGGATGTGACATCGCTTAGTCATGTCTGACTCTTTGCGACCCCATAGATTGTAGCCTACCAGGTTTCTCCATCCGTGAGATTTTCTAGACAGGAATGCTGGAGTGCACTGCCATTTCCTCCTCCAGGCAATCCTCTCAACCCAGGGATTGAACCCAGGTCTTCCTCATTGTAGGCACACGCTTTACCATCTGAGCCACCAGGGAAGTCCAGTTGTGTGACAGATAGTATGTAAAGAATATAATAAACTGTTTCTTCTTTCCATAATAAAAAAGCTGTCAAATTTTGACCTTAATGATCAAAACTTGTCACACCATTATTTTACACTGTCTGAAAGATCACACAACTTTTTCTTGAATCTTCTTTAAGTCAGGGCTTCCCTGGTGGCTCATGGTAAAGAATCCACAAATTTAGGAGACAGGTCTGGGAATATCCCGTGTGCCATGGAGCAACTAAACCTGTGTCATAACTACTGAGCCTGTGCTCTAGAGTCAGGAGCTGCAACTACTGAAACTACATTCCACAGCTACTGAAGCCTGAAGGCCTTAGAGTCCTGCTCCAAAACAAGTGAAGCCACAGTAACGAGAAACACAGGCACGGCAACTAGAGAGTAGCCCTCGCTCATAGTAATTAGTGAAAAGCCCGCACAACAAAGACAGCACAGCCAAAACAGATAAAGAAAACTGTTTTTAAAATGATCTTTAAGTCAGTTTGATAGGCATGTGCATATTTGTATGTGTATGTGCTCAGTCGTGTCGGACTCTTTGCAGTCTCTTGGACTGTAGCCTGCCAGGCTCCTCTATCCATGGAATTCTCCAGGTAAGACTGCTGGAGTGGGTTGCCATGCCCTCTTCCAAGGGATCTTCCCTTGTCCTCTGTGCCTCCTGCATTGGCAAGTGGATTCTTTCCCACTAGTGCTGCTATTTATGTGCATTAATATCAGCTTATTGAAATACTAGCATTTGGGCTAGATTCAGAAAAAAAAAAAATTAACACAAGCTCTTTATTTTACAAAGGTAGCACAAGTTAAGAGATTTGCCCAAGGTTACCCATAATAATTAAAGTGTATAATAAAAACCTACCTTTTCAGAAAACGCGGTCACAGTCCCATTACTTATACTATATTTTCTTCGTGTTACCACCAAACCTTGCATTTGGAAAGCAGCCTGGGAATCTTGTATAGGAAAGGGTGTGTTGGGAGATAAGAATTCCTTAAGAATGCATTTGGAGATAGAGTTAATGAAAAGAGAAACCATAGAACAACCTCTACATCACAACACTTCTATAGCAAATCCTTGCTTTTTTCTTTTTTTCCTATGAATTCACACAGCCGTCTTTCACAAGGGACTCAAAGTGGCTAAGAAGTCCTCAGGTTCACATCTCACATGAATGATTGAATGTTTTGCCATCATTCAATAGCATCTAAGCAGACTGATATACATCTCAGGACCTATTCTAGAATCCTTCAAGCAAAATTCTGTTTTTCCCTTTAATGCTTTTTGGATTTGTTTGTCTAGACTTTATTTTTTCCAATGAACATGCTTGATGTTTAAGCAGATTTTTTTTTTTTAATCTGTGATTCTATTTTAGAAGAAAAGATATCCTTGATTTTTTCAAAACATTCTCAAAATAATGACCTGGGACTAAATTAGCATTTCTAAAAGTTACTAGGATTTTTAGGTAAGACTCACTATAAATGTACCCAGTTAAATTTTATTACCACTTATCAGAATCAGGCTACACATGTTATGCTCTCTGTGCTTTGTTTATCTCTGTTTTAATAGGCATTTCATTGACATTTAGTTAGACTTCTCCAGTGCTTGAGGTTGTTAAATTTGGTACTTCAAGTTATTAAAGTGAAAGCAATGCAATTAAAAGTACTCCTTTGATCATGCATTATTCACTTATTTTTAGCTTTGAGTATTACTATGGAAACATTTTAAAAGCCAAAGGCTTTAGATAAGTTTGAGGCAACTTTCCTAAATAATAATAACACACCTACAGTTATTTCTTTGAAATTGCTGTTTTGACATTTTGAAATGCAGTTATCATTGGTTGTCACCAAATAATATATAAAATATTTTGAGATGCTATTATTCAGATTTGCCTTCCTTCTTGCTGAAAAGGAGGGCAACATATGGGAAAATTAATGTTTTTGAGTCAAAAGGTTTTATATTCTTGCAAATATAGCAAGGATTTAAATTTCCAATAAAGTTTATTTCAAATTGTTTGATTTTTATATAATTCTACTGACCTAACACTCATTCATTCTATAATGAAGAAACAGTGAGCTTACCGAAGTTCATAACTTGTATTAATAGCAACAATCCTAATACCTTTCATTTATCAAAATCTTGGTCTATTTCAAATTCTGTACTAAATGTTCTTTATATATGTATATATGTCTGTGTGTGTATATTGTGCTTAAACCTTACAACAAATTCAGAGGGAGGAGGTAGGATTATCCCTTCTGCAAGGGAGGTTACATGCTTAAACTGGCTAAAATCACCCCACTAATACATGGAAGAGCTAGAATTCACATCTAGCACAATCTCACTCCAGAAGTATGCTAAAATACTTTACTACATTGTTTTGCATAAAGATTGCTTTAAAATTATATTTAAATATTTATAATGATAATAACTGATATATCTGGAGCATTTACTTTGTGCCAAGTAATGCTGTCACTGATACAAATGTATTAACTCATTGATTCTCACAGCATCCCTATATTGTTTTGCAGATAATGAATGGTATAGAAAAGCTATAGAATTTGCTAACCTAATGCAGTGCCAACTGATGGAGTCAGGATTCAAAGTAGTTCCAGAGTCCAAGCTCTTAATCATCATATTTACTCAGATTCTCAATTCTAAGAGTACTGTCTCAGAGAGGAAACATTTTCATGAACTGTGGATGAGAGCTCCCTTCCAGAAGGACAATGTCAGTATAAATTTTCTGTTTTCATATTCAAATTTTCATTTCTAACCTTGGCAACCTTCTTTGAACCCAATTTACCCAATTCTTATGTTTCATCTTATCTGCTAATTCTTCTAAATGTTATGTTGATCTTAAGTCCTGTTTTAAAAATAAAAGTAATTTTAAAGATATCTCTTCTATGAGTAAGGATGTCAAGAATATATAGCAATATTTGTCAAGGATGCAGGACGGTGGAATTTTGTCCAGTTCCCATATATTTGCTATCAGTTCAGTTGAGTTCAATCGCTCAGTCGTGTCCAACTCTTTGTGACCCCATGAATTGCAGCACACCAGGCCTCCCTGTCCATCACCAACTCCTGGAGTTCACTCAGACTCATGTCCATCGAGTCCGTGATGCCACCCAGCCATCTCATCCTTGGTAGCCCCCTTCTCCTCTTGCCCCCAATCCCTCCCAGCATCAGAGTCTTTTCCAATCAGTCAACTCTTCCCATGAGGTGGCCAAAGTACTGGAATTTCAGCTTTAGCATCATTCCTTCCCAAGAAATCTCAAGGTTGATTTCCTTCAGAATGGACTGGTTGGATCTCCTTGCAGTCCAAGGGACTCTCAAGAGTCTTTCCAACACCACAGTTCAAAAGCATCAATTCTTCGGTGCTCAGCCTTCTTCACAGTCCAACTGCCACATCCATATATGACCACAGGGAAAACCATACCCTTGACTAGACAGACCTTAGTCAGCAAAGTAATATCTTTGCTTTTGAATATGCTATCTAGGTTGGTCATAACTTTTCTTCCAAGGAGTAAAAGTCTTTTAATTTCATGGCTGCAGTCACCATCTGCAGTGATTTTATAGCCCTCCAAAATAAAGTCTGACACTGTTTTCACTGTTTCCCCATCTATTTCCCATGAAGTGATGGGACCAGATGCCATGATCTTCGTTTTCTGAATGTTGAACTTTAAACTAACTTTTTCACTCTCCTCTTTCACCTTCATCAAGAAGTCCTTTAGCTCCTCCTCACTTTCTGCAATAAGGGTGGTGTCATCTGCATATCTGAGGTTATTGATATTTCTCCTGGCAATCTTGATCCCAGCTTGTGTTTCTTCCAGTCCAGTGTTTTTCGTGATGTACTCTGCATATAAGTTAAACCAGCAGGGTGAAAATATATAGCCTTGACATACTCCTTTTCCTATTTGGATCCAGTCTGTTGTTCCATATCCAGTTCTCACTGTTGCTTCCTGACCTGCATACAGATTTCTCAAGAGGCAGGTCAGGTGGTCTGGTATTCCCATCTCTTTTGGATGCAAATTCTTATCTAAACTTAAGCAGCAATATTTTAAATAGGCTCATATATTTATCTTTGAAAGTAGTAGTCTATTCTATGTTAGCACCACAGTTCTAAATCATAGGCTTTTTAACTAGTTTTGAATACATGACTGGTTTGGTTCAGAGTCTACCCAAACATCTACCTCAGACAATCAAACCCTTTAGAAATGGGCCCTTGCTTTCTCTTTGACAATTCCACTATCTTTAGCTGGAAGACAGTTGCCCTTCTTTATGATGATGACTTTGCATTATAAGGATAAGTGAAGTCACTCAGTTGTGTCCGACTCTCTGTGACCCTATGGACTGTAGCCTACCAGGCTCCTCCTTCCAAGGGATTCTCCAGGCAAGAGTCCTGGAGTGGGCTGTCATTTCCTTCTCCAAGAGAAGATAACTATAAGGATAGCTTACCCTAATAATCTTAGATTCTTTACTGTGTGTATCACCATTTCAAAATAACATTCCTAGCTTGCAAAATTGGATTCCATCCAGCATCTCTGAGTGTAGCCTCAATCTCTTGCCATTGCATGTACTACACAGGTAGCACTGTTCACAGAATTTTTATCAATTTTAGCACATGTTTTCAGACATCAGTAACTTTCTGTGTCTGCTTTGAATGTACTGCTCAGAACCAAAGTATCAGTGCAGAGCCCAGTGAAAACGTCTCATTTCCTCTTTGAATTTTTCATAAGGTTTTCTATTAGTACTTCAAGAGGTGCACTAAGCTTGGACAAGAGGAGCTACCCCACATCTGATGTCCGGGGCAGAAGCTGGGAGGACTCCATTCCCAAAGGGCAGCAGCCAAGAGGAGTTAACCCACATCCAAGGTCAGGGGCAGTGGCTGAGAGTGCCAGGCTGTGACGTCACAGGAATGGCCGAGAAGAGCTACCCATGTCCAAGGTCAGGGGTGGCAGCCAGGAGGAGCTACCCTGCATCGGAGGCAGGGGCAGTGGCCTAGAGGAGCTATCCTGCATCCAAGGTCAGAGGCAGAAGCCAAGAGGACCTCATGCCCAAACTCCAAGAGGAGTTACCCCACGTCCAGGTCAGGGACAGCAGGTAGGAGCCACCAGGTGGCCGAGGCCAGGGGTGGCGGCCGGGAAAAAAAATCCCGTGTCCAAGGAACAGTGGCTGTATGGGTGAAGGTGGGCCTAAAGGAGCTATCCCACACTGAAGGTAAGGAAGGGTGGTAGTGAGGAGATACCCTTCATCCAAGGTAAGGAGCAGCAGCTGCACTTTGTTGGAACAGCTGTGAAGAGATATCCCACGCCTAAGGTAAGAGAAACCCAAGTAAGATGGTAGGCATTGCAAGAGGGCATCAGAGGGCAGACACACTGAAACCATATGCACAATAAATTAGTCAATCTAATCACACTAGGACCACAGCCTTATCTAACTCAATGAAACTAAGCCATGTGCACGGGGTAAGCAAAGACAGGAAGGTCATGGTGAAGAGAACTGACAGAATGTGGTCCACTGGAAAAAGGAATGGCAAACCACTTCAATATTCTTGCCTTGAGAACCCCATGAATAGTATGAAAAGGCAAAATGATAGGATACTGAAAGAGGAACTTCCCAGGTCAGCAGGTGCCCAATATGCTACTGGAGGTCAGTGGAGAAATAACTCTAGAAAGAATGAAGGGATGGAGCCAAAGCAAAAACAATACCCGGTTGTGGATGTGACTGGTGATAGAAGCAAGGTCCGATGCTGTAAAGAACAATATTGCATAGAAACCTGGAATGTCAGGTCTATGAATCAAGGCAAATTGGAAGTGGTCAAACAAGAGATGGCAAGAGTGAACATGGACATTCTAGGAATCAGCGAACTAAAATGGACTGGAATGGATGAATTTAACTCAGAAGACCATTATATCTACTACTGCAGGCAGGAATCCCTCAGAAGAAATGGAGTAGCCATCATGGTCAACAAAAGAGTCTGAAATGCAGTACTTGGATGGAATCTCAAAAACGATAGAATGATCTCTGTTTGTTTCCAATGCAAACCATTCAAATCACAGTAATCCAAGTCTTTGCCCCAACCAGTAACGCTGAAGAAGCTGAAGTTGAACGGTTCTATGAAGAACTACTAGACCTTTTAGAACTAACACCCCCCCCCAAAAAAAAACAATGTTATTTTCATTATAGGGAACTGGAATGCAAAAGTAGGAAGTCAAGAAACTCCTGGTGTAACAGGCAAATTTGGCCTTGGAATGTGGAATGGAGCAAGGCAAAGACTAATAGAGTTTTGCCAAGAAAATGCACTGGTCATAGCAAACACTCTCTTCCAACAACACAAGAGAAGATTCTACATATGGACATCACTAGATGGTCAACACTGAAATCAGAATAATTCTATTCTTTCCAGCCAAAGGTGGAGAAGCTCTATACAGTCAACAAAAACAAGACCAGGAGCTGACTGTGGCTCAGATTATGAACTGTTTATTACCAAATTCAGACTCAAAATTGAAGAAAATAGGGAAAACCACTAGACCATTCACATATGACCTAAATCAAATCCTTTATGATTAATCAGTGGAAGTGAGAAATAGATTTAAGGGCATAGATCTGATAGATAGAGTACCTGATGAACTATGGAATGAGATTCATGGCATTGTACGGGAGACAGGAATCAAGATCATCCCCATGGAAAAGAAATGCAAAAAAGCAAAATGGCTGTCTGAGGAGGCCTTACAAATAGCTGTGAAAAGAATAGAAGTGAAAAACGAAGGATAAAAGGACACATATAAGCATCTGATGCAGAGTTCCAGACAATAGCTAGAAGAGATAAGAAAGCCTTCTTCAGTGATCAATGCAAAGAGGTAGAGGAAAGGAACAGAATGGTAAAGACTAGAGATCTCTTCAAAAAAAAATTAGAGATACCAAGGAAACATTTCGTGCAAAGATAGGCTTGATAAAGGACAGAAATGGTATGGACCTAACAGAAGCAGAAGATATTAAGAGGTGGCAAGAATACAC
>SJYC01102127.1:0-10198 GCA_006408675.1 Madoqua kirkii | reverse complement strand
TAAAGTAAAAGGTTAAAAATCACAGTGCATGAAAAGAAAAAGGGGCAACAAAAACTGTTTTAGTATAAAAAAAAAAAAAAAAAAAAAAAAAAAAAAAAAAAAAAAAAGACAAATGCAGAGCTAAGTTAGCCAGAATACATTCAGACTCTACACTTGTGCCCCTGCATTTCACTAATTTGTCAGTTTTTAAAAGTCAAAAAGGGGTTTCTAAAAGTAAAGTAAACACATATGGTTATGCGTTTTCATAAGCTGATGCCACCAATTTATGAAACCATATCTCCTCAAGTTTTAATAAATAATAGTACACCTGTGAGTTTCAGAACTATTCTAAGTACCAATTAGCAAACATAGGTCAACTGAGGTGGTGCCCAAGAATCCCTTATATTGCAATTCTAGAATGTGTGCTACTGACTGGAAAAAAATGCATAGCCCCAAAGTGGTAAATTATACTTTCTTCCTCAGGCTTTTCATTTTAAGGATTTAATCATGAGGAGCAACTTCTTTTGTATTGCAAAAATACTGCTCTGAAGAGGATAGGAGGATCTAGGTTTTACAGAAGTTTTGGCAAAACGATCAGGTATGGAGAATGTCTGAATATTATGGTTAACAAAAGAAACACTGGACACCTCAAGTGAATGGATTCAGATATATTCTACCTGAGGGAAGATGCAAGAATATGTGATCCTTGAAATAAGTCCTTTGATAAGCACCTTAACTAGAGCTAGTATCTGTTGGTTCTGTCTCAAGTCAGTTCTTCAGGCAACACTGGTGGCAGCTGCAGTAGCTAAGGACTTTATAGTGAGCAACCTAATTTCATCAAAATTTGCCCCAGGCTTTATACTTACACATGGTTGCAATGGCTTATGACTTGATGAATGCCACATCCTTCTTTACTGATATGGCTGGCAAATTTTCTTGCTTCACAGTGTGGTCTATTCTATACAACCTCAGAAAAAATTACTGTCTCTAGAAAGACTGTTATACTCTCACAAGAGGGGACTGTGGGCTTCTACCTCAACAGGACATACAGAGGACCTAAAGTAATGTGAAAATACCTAATACAGGTTTAGTACAAATCCCAAAGAGACGGAGACTGAAACCAAAATATGAATTTGAAGAACATAACTCAAAACACTTCAAGACCAAGGAAGGGTTAAAATATATGTATATTTGTATACTTACAATTTTGTACCTACAGTGATATGTTCAAATAGGCATATATATGTATACTGTGTAAATATTTATTTATCTCTACTGATATACACACACACACACATTTCCGTATGTATCTAAACATTTTCTGGAATATTCTCAAAAATAGGCTTTACATTAAGGCATAACTCGTCTTAGTATTTTAAATCATCAAGTCTTAGTATTTTAAAACAAACAAATCTGTTCTCTGAAAACAAAGAAATGGAGCTAAAAGTTAAAAATGGGATCCATGTTTGCAAATTTGTTAATGTGTAATTAAATAAGACATTCCTAAAGAACCAGTATTGTTAAGTGTCAGTTACATGGAAAAACAGGCAATTTGCTGAGGTGAAAGGAAGTGAAAGTACTTTTAGCAAATCATCAGATCCTGCAAAAGTACATATCTGCAATTATATACTTCCTGAAAATCATATACTGGTACCTATAGACAGCTAAATTATATACCTCAACTTTTGTCATATGTATATGCATGCATGCAAAATCACGATGGTGTGATCACTCATCTAGAACCAGACATCTTTGGAATGGGAAGTCAAGTGGGCCTTAGAAAGCACCACTATGAACAAAGCTACTGGAGGTGATGAAATTTCAATAGTTATTTCAAATCCTGAAAGATGATGATGTGAAAGTGCTGTACTCAATATGCCAAAAAATTTGGAACACTCCACAGTGGCCATAGGACTGGAAAAGGTCAGTTTTCAGGAATCCAAATTGTAAAAGAAGAAGTAAAACTTTCACTGTTTGCAGACGACATGATCCTCTACATAGAAAATCCTAAAGACTCGACCAGAAAACTACTAGAGCTAATCAATGAATATAGTAAAGTGGCAGGATATAAAATAAACACCCAGAAATCCCTTGCATTCCTATACACTAATAATGAGAAAATAGAAAAAGAAATTAAGGAAACAATTCCATTCACCATTGCAATGAAAAGAATAAAGTACTTAGGAGTATACCTACCTAAAGAAACTAAAGACTTATATATCAAAAACTATAAAACACTGATGAAAGAAATCAAAGAGGACACTAATAGATGGAGAAATATTCCATGTTCATGGATCAGAAAAGTCAATATAGTAAAAATGAGTATACTACCCAAAGCAATTTACAGATTCAATGCAATCCCCATCAAGCTATCAACAGTATTTTTCACAGAACTAGAACAAATAATCTCAAGATTTGTATGGAAATACAAAAAACCGCGAATAGCAAGGGCAATATTGAGAAAGAAGAATGGTACGGGAGGAATCAACCTGCCTGACTTCAGGCTCTACTACAAAGCCACAGTCATTAAGACAGTATGGTACTGGCACAAAGACAGAAATATAGACCAATGGAACAAGATAGAAAGCCATGAGATAAACCCACACACATATGGACACCTTATCTTCGACAAAGGAGGCAAGAACATACAATGGAGTAAAGACAGTCTCTTTAACAGGTGGTGCTGGAAAAGCTGGTCAACCATTTGCAAAAGAATGGAACTAGACCACTTTCTAACACCACACACAAAAATAAACTCAAAATGGATTAAAGATCTAAACGTAAGACCAGAAACTATAAAACTCCTTGAGGAGAACATAGGCAAAACACTTTCGGACATATATCACAGCAGGATCCTCTATGATCCACCTCCCAGTATACTGGAAATAAAAGCAAAAATAAACAAATGGGACCTAATTAAAATCAAAAGCTTCTGCACAACAAAGGAAACTATAAGTAAGGTGAAAAGACAGCCTTCTGAATGGGAGAAAACAATAGCAAATGAAGCAACTGACAAACAACTAATCTCAAAGATATACAAGCAACTTATGCAGCTCAACTCCAGAAAAATAAACGATCCAATCAAAAAATGGGCCAAAGAACTAAATAGGCATTTCTCCAAAGAAGACATATGGATGGCTAACAAACACATGGAAAGATGCTCAACATCACTCATTATCAGAGAAATGCAAATCAAGACCACAATGAGGTACCACTTCACACCAGTCAGAACGGCTGCCATCCAAAAATCTACAAGCAATAAATGCTGGAGAGGATGTGGAGAAAAGGGAACCCTCTTACACTGTTGGTGGGAATGCAAACTAGTACAGCCATTATGAAAAACAGTGTGGAGATTCCTTAAAGAATTGCAAATAGAGCTTCTTTATGACCCAGCAATCCCACTGCTGGGCATACACACCAAAGAAACCAGAATTGAAAGAGACACATGTACCCCAATGTTCATTGCAGCATTGTTTATAATCGCCAGGACATGGAAACAACCCAGATGTTCATCATCAGATGAATGGATAAGAAAGCTGTGGTACATATACACCATGGAGTATTACTCAGCCCTTAAAAAGAATAAGTTTGATGCAGTTCTAATGAGATGGATGAAACTGGAGCCGATTATACAGAGTGAAGTAAGCCAGTAAGAAAAACACCAATACAGTATACTGACACATATATATATGGAATTTAGAAAGATAGTAATGATGACCCTGTAAGTGAGACAGCAAAAGAGACAGAGATGTATAGAATAGACTTATGGACTCTGAGGGAGAGGGAGAGGATGGGATGATCTGAGAGAATGGCAATGAAATATGTATACAATCATATAAGAAATAAAGCGCCAGTCTATGTTCAATACAGGATACAGGATGCTTGGGGCTGGTGTAAGGGATGATCTGGAGAGATGGGGGGAAGGGAGGAGGGAGGGGGCTTTGGCACAGGGAGATCATGTATACCTGTGGCTGATTCATGTCAATGCATGGCAAAACCAATACAGTACTGTAAAATGGAATAAAGTATTAAATTTAAAAAAAAAATGAAAAAATAAAAAATGAAAGGCGATTCCAAGAATGCTCAGACTACCACACAATTGCACTCATCTCACACGCTAGTAAAGTAATGCTCAAAATTCTCCAAGACAGGCTTTAGCAATACATGAACCATGAACTTTCTGATGTTCAAGCTGGTTTTAGAAAAGGCAGAGGAACCAGAGATCAAATTGTCAACATCCACTGGATCAAGGAAAAAGCAAGAGACTTCCAAAAACACATCTATGTCTGCTTTACTGACTATGCCAACGCCTTTGACTGTGTGAATCACAATAAACTGGAAAATTCTGAGAGAGATGGGAATACCAGACCACCTAACCTGCCTCTTGAGAAATCTGTATGCAGGCCAGGAAGAAACAGTTAGAACTGGACATGGGAAAACAAACTGGTTCCAAATAGGAAAAGAGTGTGTCAAGGCTATATATTGTCACTCTGCTTATTTAACTTATATGCAGAGTACATCATTAGAAACATGGACTGGAAAAAACACAAGCTGAAATCAAGATTGCTGGGAGAAATATCAGTAACCTCAGATATGCAGATGACACCACGCTTATGGCAGAAAGTGAAGAGGCACTAAAAATCCTCTTGATGAAAGTAAAAGAGGAGAGTGAAAAAGTTGGCTTAAAGCTCAACATTCAAAAAACGAAGATCATGGCATCTGGTCCCATCATTCCATGGGAAATAGATGCAGAAACATTGGAAACAGTGTCAGACTTTATTTTTCGCAGGGTCCAAAATCAGTGCAGATGCTGACTGCAGCCATGAAATTGAAAGACTCTTACTACTTGGAAGAAAAGTTATGACCAACCTAGATAGCATATTCAAAAGCAGAGACAGTACTTTGCCGACTAAGGTCCGTCTAGTCAAGGATATGATTTTTCCAGTAGCCATGTATGGATGTGAGAGTTGGACTGTGAAGAAGGCTGAACACCAAAGAATTGATGCTTTTGAACTGTGGTGTTGGAGAAAACTCGTGAGAGTCTCTTGGACTGCCAGGAGAGCCAACCAGTCCATTCTAAAGATCAACCTAGGGATTTCTTTTGAAGGAATGACACTAAAACTGAAACTCCATTATGTTGGCCACCTCATGTGAAGAGTTGACTCACTTGAAAAAATTTTGATGCTGGGAGGGATTTGGGGCAGGGAAAGAGGGGGACGACACAGGATGAGATGGCTGGATGGCATCACTGACTTGATGGACGTGAGTTTGAGTGAATTCTGGGAGTTGGTGATGGACAGGGCGGCCTGGCGTGCTGTGATTCATGGGGTCCCAAAGAGTCGTCAGAAGAGATGCATGTTCAATCCATGAGTTTGGAAGTTTTCCCGGAACTAAGCATTTCATTCCATTCCTATTTTTCCATCTGAGAATCCTCTGGATTGAAAATACACAATGGTGACAGTCTGTGTGATACTGAATGTTGAACAGGAGTGTAGTGACTTAACATGAAATATTAGTTTAACAGTTTCTAGAACATGCATTCCTTTCATATATTACCAATGACATACTCAGCAAAAAAATCAATTCACTCATTCATTCCACTTCATTTACACATTCGTGTATGAATCTTTGCAACCCCATGAATTGCAGTACGCCAGGCCTACCTGTCCATGACCAATTCCTGGAGTTCATTCAAACTCATGTCCATCAAGTCGGTGATGATATCCATCCACCTCATCCTCTGTCGTCCTCTTTTTCTCCTGCCCCAAATCCCTCCCAGCATCAGAGACTTTTATAAGTCAACTCTTCATATGAAGTGGCCAAAGTACTGGTTTTTCAGGTTTAGCATCAATCCTTCCAATGAACACCCAGGACTGATCTCCTTCAGGATGTACTGGCTGGACCTCCTTGCAGTCCAAGTGACTCTTGGGAACACTAGAGTTCAAAAGTGTCAATTCTTCAGCACTCAGCTTTCTTCATAGTTAAACTCACACATCTATACATGACCACTGGAAAATTTAGCTGCCAGGTAGCAGTATATGCTTTTCAGGAGATATATAACTGCAGATATGTACTTTTGCAGGATCTGATGATTTGCTAAAAGTGCTTTCACTTCCTTTCACCTCATAGCCTGACTAAATGAACATTTGTTGATAAAGTAATGTCTCTTGTTTTTACATTGCTATCTAGGTTGGGCATAACTCTTCTTCCAAGGACTAAATGTCTTTTAATTCCATGGCTGTAATCACCATATGCAGTGATTTTGGAGCCCCAAAAAAGTAAGATCTGACACTGTTTTCACATCTATTTTTCATGAAGTCATGAGACCAGATGCCATGGTCTTTGTTTTCAGAATGTTGAGCGTTAAGCCAACATTTCCACTCTCCTCTTTCACTTTCATCAAGAGGTCTAATAGTCCCTCTACATTTTCTGCAATAAAGGTGGTGTTATCTGTATATCTGAGGTTATTAATATTCCTCCTGGTAATCTTAATTCCAGCTTGTGCTTCTTCCAGTGCAACATTTCTCATGATGTACACTGCATACACATTAAATAAGCAAGGTGACAATTATACATACTTGAAGTACTTCCTTTCCTATTGGGAACCAGTCTGTTGTTCTATGTCCAGTACTAACTTTTCCTTCTGACTTGCATATTTATTTCTCAAGAGGTAGGTCAGGTGGTCTTGTATTTTTGGCTCTTTCAGACTCTTCCACAGTTTATTGTGATCCACACAGTCAAAGGCTTTGGCATAGCCAATAAAGCAGAAATAGATTTTTTTTTTTTTTCAGGAACTCTCTTCCTTTTCCCATTATCCAGCAGATGTTGGCAATTTGATCTCTGGTTCCTCTACCTTTTCTAAAACCAGTTTGAACATCTGGTAGTTCATGGTATACGTACTGCTGAAGCCTGGCTTGGAGAATTTTGAGCATTATTTTACTAGTGTGTGACATGAGTGCAATTGCGTGGTAGTCTGAGCATTCTTTGACATTGTGTTTCTTTGTGATTGGAATAAAAACTGACTTTTTCCCGTCCTGTTGCCACTGCTGAGTTTTCCATATTTGCTGGCATATTTAGGGCAGCATTTTAACAGCATCTTCTTTCTGAATTTAACATAGCTCAACTGGAATTCCATCGTCTCCACTACCTTTGTTAGTAGTGATGCTTTCTAAGGCCCACTTGACTTCACATTCCAGGATGTCTGACTCTAGGTGAGTGATCACACCATAAGGATTACATGGGTCATGAAGCTCTTCTTTGTACACTTTTCCTGTGTATCCTTGTCACCTCTTCTTATATCTTCTGCTACTGTTTGGTCCATACTGTTTCTGTCCTTTATCGAGCCCATCTTTGCATAAAATGTTCCCTTGGTATCTCTAATATTCTTGAAGAAATTTCTACTTTTCACATCCTGTTGTTTTCCTCTATTTCTTTGCATTGATCACTGAGGAAGGCTTTGTTATCTCTCCTTTTTTTTGGGGGGGGGGGGTTGGAACTCTGCATTCAGATACTTTTCATTTCTGCTTTGCTTTTTGCTTCTCTTCTTTACACAGATATTTGTAAGGCCTCCTTAGACAGCCAATTTGCTTTTTTGCATTTCTTTTCCAAGGGGACTGACTTGGCCCTTGTCTTCTGTACAAGTCAGGAGCCTCCATCCACAGTTCATCAGACACTCTGTCTATCAAATCTAGTCCCTTAAATCTATTTCTCATTAGACTGTATAATCATAAGGGATTTGATTTAGATGATACCTGAATAGTCTCGATGGATGTGAGTTTGAGTGAACTCTGGGAGTTAGTGATGGACAGGGAGACCTGGCATGCTGCGATTCATAGGGTCACAAAGAGTCGGACACAACTGAGTGACTGAACTAAATTGAACTGAATGGTCTAGTGGTTTTTCCCTACTTTCTTTAATGTAAATGGATTTTTCAAAAAAAAAAAAAAAAAGAAAGAAAAAGCATGATCTGGGCCACAGTAAGGTACTGTTCATGTTTTTGCTGTCTGTATAGATCTTCTCCCTCTTTAGGTGAAAAGAATGCATCAATCTAATTTCAGTGTTGACCATCAAGTGACGTCCATTTGTAGAGTCTTTTTTTTTGTTTTCTTGGAAGAGGGTGTTTTCTATGACCAGTTCATTCTCTTAGCAAAACTCAGTTAGCCTTTGGCCTGCTTCTTTCCATATTCCAAGGCCATATTTGTATGTTACTCTATTTCTTGAATCCCTACTTTTGCATTCCAATCCTCTATAGTGGAAATGATATTTTTTGGGGGGTGTTACTTCTAAAAGGTCGTGTAGGTCTTCACAAAACAGTTCAACTTCAGCTTCTTTAGCATTACTAGTTAGGGCATAGTAATGGATTGGATTACTGTGATATTGAATGGTTTGCCTTGGAAATAAACCAAATTCATTCTGTCATATTTTAGATTGTATCCAAGTACTGCATTTTGAATTCTTTTGTTGACCATGATGACTATTTCTTTTCTTCTAAGGCATTCTTGCTCATAGTAGTAGATATAATGGTCATCTGAGTTAAATTAACCCATTCCAGTCCATTTTAGTTTGCTGATTCCTAGAACATTGTAGTTAAATTTTACAATCTCCTGTTTGACCACTTTCAATTTGCCTTGATTCATGGACCTGACATTCCATGTTCCTATGCAATATTGCTCTTTACAGCATCAGACCTTGTTTCTATCATCAGTCACATCCACAACTGGATACTTTTGTGTGTGTGTGTGTGTGTGTGTGAGTAGTGTTATTTTTGCTTTGACTTCATCCCTTCTTTCTTTCTGGCATTTCTCCACTGATCTCAAGTAGCATATTGGGTACCTACCAACACGGGTTTTCTCCCTTCAGTATTCAATCATTCTGCCTTTTCACACTATGCATGGGTTTTTCAAGGCAAGAATACTTAAGTGTTTTGCCATTCGCCATTCCTTTTTCAGTAGACAACATGACCATTTATCATGATCTCCTGTCTTGGGTGGCTCCTCATGCCATGGCTAAGTTTCATTAAATTAGCAAGGCTGTGGTCCATGTGATCAGCTTTGCTAGTTGTCCGTCATTACGGTTTCAGTATGTCTGCCCTCTGCTGCCCTCATGCAACACCTAGCATCTTACTTGGGTTTCACTTACCTTGAACTTGGGATATCTGAAAACAGCTGCCCCAGCAAAACACAGCCAATGCTCCTTACCTTGGATGAGGGATATCTTTTCACAGCCACTCCTCCTGACGTTGACCATGGAGTAACTCCTCTTGGCCCCCCTATGCATATGCAGCCACTGCTCCTTGAACTTAGTTCTTTCTCTATCTCAGTTATTCTACTGTTTATTCCTTCCAGGGCATTGTTAATCTCCATTATTGCGTTGATTATTACTGCTTGACCTTTCTTTATTTCTTCTAGGTTCATGGTAAACAAGTTTATTTCTTCTTGTCTCAGGCCTCCAGTGTATTTACTGGCAACTCTTCTAAGGTTTCAAGAAATCTCCCTATTTCTTCTTCTTTTGTTTGTTTTGGTGGGTTTTTACCAGTTATCTTCACCAGCTGCATATTTCCCATTTCATTCTGTCTATATTGCTGTGGTTGGGGTCCCCATTCTGCAGGCTGGAGGGTTATGGCTCCACTGGGTTGTGGAAACTGTCTGTGTGGGTGGGATGGGTCCAGTGACTTTCAAGGTTTTAATGCTTTGTGAAGTTTGCGTCTGTACAGTGGCAGGTAGATCTGTATCTCTTCTCTCTAAAGTGCAATGAATTGTCCATGGATTGTGCTTTGAGTTCTTTGTAAGTTTGGTATGGCTTCGTGCACCCCCTTCTATAATATTCACAGCTGTGTTTTTGTTTTGCTGGAGAATAGCAGTGGGTTTTATTGTACTGAATGCTGGCTCTAGTATTGAGATGGCTTTCCATGTAGGCATGGAAAATCTGGGTTGTTTGTGCGTCCTTTAATGTTCAGAGGTAAGGAATTCAAAGTCGATCTAAAGTTCTGGAATTGACATCCTGGCCTCTGGGTTTCTGTCCCCAGGACTCACTGGCATCAAAAAGCCACATCTACACCCCAGGTTAATGGTGACAAAACTCACCTCATCCTAAAAGAATCAAAGGGATTCACAGAGTTTCAGAAAGCAGAGAAAAGGGAGGAGAGAGAAAGACGTGCTTAGGAGGAGATACAGAAGATTTAAAGGGGGAGAGAGCAATCAATTCAGTAAACAAAACCATA
>SJYC01102123.1:0-12228 GCA_006408675.1 Madoqua kirkii | reverse complement strand
TATATTTGCAAGGAATGTAAAAAGTGACTATGTGATAAAGTGATAAAGTGATAAAATGACTATGTAAAAAGTGATAGTTTGGTAATTGTTTTTTTTCATTTTCTTACATTTTTCATAATGCTATAAAAGCAGATTGAGAAAACAGATTTTTGCACATCAGAGAGATCTGTGTTTTAAATCAACTCCAAGGGTTATTAAATGAATAATATTTGGCAAGTTGTTTAACCTCTTACTCAGTTTTTTTATCTGCAAGATGTGAGTTAAGAACCTTATAAGGTTGTTATAGAGACAAATGACATTGAAACTTGCCTCTGCTTAATTTAGCACACACAATAGAATGGTGACTTAGTTAATAACATGTTAAAATTTGTAGATAACGTTTAAATCACTTTTAATTCAAACTTCCTTAAATAAAGGGTTTCCCTGTTGTCTCAGATTGTAAAGAGTGCCTGCAATGCAAAAGACCTGGATTTGATTCCTGGATAGGGAAGATTCCCTGGAGAAGAAAATGGCAACCCAATCCAATATCTTTGCCTGGAAAATCCCATGAAGGGAAGAGCCTGGCAGGCTGCAGTTCATGGGGTTGCAAAGAGTTAGACATGACTGAGCAACTTCACTAAATAACATCTCTAAGGAGGAGAAGGTGATGACAGAGGATGAGATGGTCAGATGGCATCATTGACTCAGTGGACATGAATTTGAGCAAACTTTGGGGGATAGTAAAGAACAGGGAAGCCTGGCGTGCTGCAGTCCATGGGATCGTAAAGAGTCGGACATGACAGACCGAATGAACTGAACTGAATTGAAGACTAATAGTCAAGTATATAGCTGTATGAAAAATTTGCTCTTAATAATAACTCTATGAACTATATGAACTATTATGTAACCTCACTTTACAGATAAGAAAAGTGAGTCTCTAAAGGGTGAAACAACTTGTCAATAGTAATCAACTCATAACTGCCCAGACTGACCTTTGAATCCCAATCTCAGAAAAGTTTACTCATGCTCTTTTAACAACATTTTACTCAACCACACAGTAACAACATTATTAGAAAAGGATTTAATGGTGGCAAAGCTCATTGTTATAGAACAACAGGTCCTCAAATATGTAAAAGGCTGTTTATTTCTTTGTCTCCATGATTTCTTATCTATATGATTTCTACTTCTTGTACTGGTATTTGCAGATAAATTTCCCAGCTTGTATATTTCCAGGTTTGGTCTTTAGACTTGGTTAGTGTCAATAAGTTTAGTGGTCCTTAAGACACTGGTAGCTGCTATGTTGACTCACCACACTTTCATAATTTAGTCAGTAAAGAAACAATGAACTCAAATGTATTAAGACAGTTTACTGCTCAAAGCACAGCAAGAAGCATAAGCTTCATGTTTGCATCTGTTCCTTTCCTCCCTCAGGTCTCATGGGGGTAATTCAGAGGTAGTCCCAACTGTATCTGTGCCTATGTTCTATTTCATAACTGAAGACCTGCAAGATTAGAAAATCTCCAGTCTCATATAAGGATTGTCAGTAAACCTGCCTTCCTGCCTTCCAAAGACAGATTTATTTTTTATAACCCTGGAATACAAGCAAGAAAGCAGCAAGACATTCCCTATCTTTATTACACTGGTTAGAAAACATATATACTCTCTTTCTCAGAAAGAGACTCTATCTCTAGCCTCCAAGACTATTTGCTTTGCAAGCATCCTTGAAAAAAAAAAATTGTCCAGGACAAAAGCCATCAAAAGACATATACATATGCTATGGAGAATTGCTCTCACAATAGTTAGGCCTAGTAGTTATTCTGTCCATTTTGCCTCAACTTGGTTCTTGACAGTAATTTAGGCCATTTGAAAATTTCCTATACTCTGCACTGAACCCTTTGTCTAGCTAATTTACCAAGACTTTGCCAAAATTTTACTTGATCCCTTGCTGCATGGACCAAATGGAAAGCCCATTAATTCAATTCAAAGACCTTTCTAGGGACTTGGGAAAGTGAAACTTCAGCTCCCTCCCTACCTAACCATGCTGTACTTCTTCCTTGAATTTGGGATGGACAGTGGCAAAAGGAGAAAAGGGTGGCAGAAGATGAGATGGTTGGATGGCATCATCAACTCAAATGGACATGAATTTGAGCACATTCTGGGAGACAGCGAACAGAGAAGCCTCTTGTGCTGCAGCCTATGGGATTGCAAAGAATTGGACATGACTCAATGATTCAACAACAACTGGCCCAAGTTGGGGTTGAAGCAGGTTATGGAGAAATCGTGTAGAATCTGTGTGGATATATAAGCAAGAATACCATTTTTCCAGATTACCCTTAACCTCTCTGATACATCTTTGTCTCATAAAATAGGAGGTCAGAACCTAAGTGACTCCATACCCCTGACTCCAGTTCCAGTCTCTGAAATCTACTGGAACAAAAAGTTTCAACTCTGAATCATCTTCACATTCCAAAAGCATAACATATAATTATCTATGTATTTATCTACCTACCTATCTATCCATCTAGTATGTCTGTCTATTTTTTTGTCCATCCAATAATTCATCTATTTGGCTCACCTAGCTACATATTACAAATGCTATATTTGAGTTCTCCTGCCTTTTCGCTTATTGTTTAAAGGAACTTATAAAACCCCTGCTCTGCTCTCTCTACAAAACTCATATTTCAGTCATGTTGCTTTATAACAAAATCTCATATAGAATGTCAGAAAATAAACATTAATATTTCTTTCACTTTTTCACATCTATGGTGTTGATCCAAATCATCTCAAATCCAGCCCCACATCTTGCTTTGACCAGGAAAAATGACACATTCAAGAGAAGGCAAGTGAGAAATTATGTCAGTGTGTCCCTAACTATTATCCTGCTTGCAAATTAGTGTTTATTGCATCTTGGTTCTCTAGGATTAAATTTAGAACCACCATGACTGGTTAACATCTAACACTGATTAGTTAATGTTCCATCTAACACTGATTAGTGTCCCCCATTTTTATAGTAATAGCTTTGACTCTGCCTGAACTATTGTTTTTCAGAGAATAATTCCATTTTTCCTCAGCATTGGAGGTAGTGCTATGCATGTTGGCAATACTAATTTCACAGGGAAAAATCAGATACAGTTAAAAAAAATCAGATACAGATAATTTCTAGACAGAAGGCTAATAGGAAGATAACCCTACTGAGTACATTATGGTTTTTTCCTATGGCTTTTTCCTATTCCAAGTTCCTAAGTGCTGTGAACATGAAAAACAATGATAGAATTCTAAAAGCTATATTCTACTTTTTAAAGACTTCCCATATTTAACCATTTAATTCTGTTATATATTAGTTATGCCCATGCTCTTTAATTGTCAACATTATAAATTTTAGTACACACTATGAAAATGAATCAGCTTGGTCACTGAATCACTCATTTATTTTCAGCTGCCTAACATTCATTACTCTCCTCCCAGATGCTCAATTTTATATCCATTTTTATCTTCTGCATTCATTTTCAACCTAATGAATACAAGAATAATAATTTTAGACAATTAGCATCTTTTAGCAGCTTCAAACAAACCACCCCTACTGCAGTGTACATGTTACCATTTTTATTTTCAGATATTCAGAAGAGATTCTTGAATATTCATTTATCTTTGTTTTAACTCTGGCCACAAAATTTGGCAAGATATTGACAAGAACTCTTGTCTAGAAATTAGGAGGTCTGATTTTTCCTGTGGTCTGACAGTGACTAAATATGAAGGCTTGAGGAAAAAAACAAGTCCCATTAAACTCTGTTTTGCATCTCTAAAGTGAAGAGGCTGAATTATTCTCTTCTAAGATCATTTTCTCCCCTTCGTGGATCATTTTCTCCCCTTCATGTCAGGCAAAGGGGGTAAAGCTCCAATACATTGGCCTCCTGATGAGAAGAGTTGATTCCCTGGAAAAGATTCTGATGCTGGGAAGAGTAGAAGGCAAAAAGGAGAAGGGGGCAGTAGAAGATGAGATGGTAATGCAGCATTGCTGATTCAAGGGACATGAATTTGAGCAAACTCCAGGAGATAGTGGAGGACAGAAGAGCCTGGCATGCAACCATCCATGGGGTTCCAAAGAGTCAGACACAACTTAGCAACTGATTAACAACAACGACAACATCCTTTTCTATAATCCCGTGATTTTTTTTCCTATGTACTATAATTACTTGTACAAATAAAGTGCTTTCCAGGTGATGCAGTAGTATAGAGTCTCGCTATCAATTTAGGAGATGCAAGAGATTCAGGTTTCCCTAGGTCTGGAAGATCCCTTGAGGAGAAAATGACAACCTACACCAGTATTCCTGCCTGGAAAATCCCATAGAAAAAGGAGCTTGGCAGGCTACATATAGTCCATGAGGTCACAAAGTGTCAGAAATGACTGAGCATGTATGCACATACAACTAAAAGTACAATTTAAACAAAAATATAATTGTGAACAAAGTAAAAGTCACTCAGTTGTGTCCAACTCTTTGTGACCCCATGGCCTGTACAGTTCATGGAATTTTCCAGGCCAGAATACAGAGTGGTTAGCTGTTCCCTTCTCCAGGGGATCTTCCCAAGTCAGGAATCAAACTCAGGTAGCCTGAATTGCAGGTGGATTATTTACCAGCTGAGCTACCAGGGAAGCCTTTTGTGAGTTGTGAACAAAGACTTATTAAAGGCTTACCAGTGAAGTCCTTTTTGTGAATTGCAGACAAAGGCTCAAATACAACTAAGTGTAATTCATTGGTTCATTAATTTGCTCAATACTGAAAATATGTCACATGTTAAATGCAGATGTAATCGCTGAGCCACCAGGGACTCAGCCAATGCAAATTAGCATGCATTTAACTTGTGATACATTTTCTGAGTATAGGATAGAATGAGTGACATCATGAAGAAGACTGAATATATTTATATGGTACAACTAGAGAGGACTTGTTTGGCACTAAACCATAAGTAAACTAATCAAAAATTAATTTTAAAAAATGAATATGTTTTTAGTCAACAAAACAAAAGAAGTCTCCCACGAATTAGCTTTGAATGAAAGCTAAGAAAATATTTTCACATTTTGTTTGCTGACCAAATAATACACTACTTTAACAACTGTTTATTATACTGTGTGACAAACACTATACTAAATGATGACACACAAAAGGGAACAAAAAATCCTTGCCTATGCACTTACTCTTTTTGGGATCTTTGTACGACTTGATTCCTCACTTAATTCACTGGAGGACAATCTCCCTGAAGATAGGAAGAAGCAAGTGATGATAGAGAAAAGTCAAGTGTGACTCTTACAGTTTTTTGCCTGAGTAAATTGGTGATGAAAATGCCAGTTCCTAAAATGTCGAAGACTGGAAGATGCTCATTGCAGAGAGGAAGCCAATGCTTCTTTTTATGTTATATTTTGAGAAGTCAGTTATGTATAAAGGTCCTTGATGGCTCAGCATTTAAATCCTCCAATGCCAGAGACTCAGGAGATGCAAGTTCAATCTCTAGGTGAGGAAGAACTCCTGGAGAAGGAAATGGCAATCCACTCCCGTATTCTTGCTTGAAAAATCCAGGGACTGAGGAGCCTGGTGGGCTACAGTCACTGGGGTCATGAAAATTCATAGATGACTGAGCATGAGATTGTTGTATGAAGGTCAACACATAGAATTAGCAGTTGAATTTATGAGTCTGAAGGTATGGGAGCCAATCAGGGATGGTGATATAAATTTGGGATTAATTAAGATCATCTGAAGAGTTAAACTTGACAGAGAAAAGAAGAATTTTTATTATCCTGTGATGTGAGAAAGCACTGAATGCATTATAAAACTATAAAGATATTATATTTTAGGGGAATATTTATTTGTTTGTACACTAGAATCTGAATTGAAAGATAACTTTATTTCATATATCTCTTACTGTTAACCCTTATGTCACAGATGGGAACTATTTCAAAGATCTGGAAACAAAATGAGAAAAAAGACAATAAAAGTTACCACAGAACAGATGACAAAGAATAAAAAAGATGACATTTCTAGGACCAGCATCATCTTTTATTTACCTACTTATTTATATTTTAGTATATTTATACCTCAAGCACTTAGTTTCTTTCATGTCATAATTTTCTTTATTAATTTCCTTTGCCAATCACTTGTGACCTATTTGTGATGATGAAGAGTATTTAGAATATTTTTTTTTCTTTTTTCCAGTTAACAAGAATGAGAAGAGTTATGGAAAGATAAACTACATTTCACCAAAATTAGAAATATTATTTAACTTATTAAGTCAGATGGAACACACTCTTATATATCTGCTCTACCAAACTGTAGAGGAGTAAAAAAAGGAACAAAAGTGGCAGGTAACAACTATATATGGGTTTCCCAGGTGTCTCAGTGGTAAAGAATCAGCCTGCCAATGCAGGAGACATGGGATCCTTCCCTGGGTGGGAAAGATCCCCTGGGGAAGGAAATGGCAATCAACTCCAATATCCTTGCCTAGTCAGTTCCAAGGACAGGAGCCTGACTGGCTATAGTCCATGCGGAGTTGCGAAAGAGTTGAACACAACTTAGTGACTAAACAGCAGCAGCAAAGTCTATATATACATCCATCTTCAGTGAGAATTCCATGGACGAGCCTGGTGGGCTACAGTCCATGGGATCACAAAGAGTCGGACACAACTAAGTGACTAACTATAACTTTAACTCAGTGAAAATCACCATACTGTCCTACTGATAACTGCGGCCAGTGACTTGGGGGCTTTGTGGTGAGTGCACCTAGACAATGATAGACTTGCCATATTTTTACAATGAATGATACTTATGCACCTAAGGCACTGTTAAATGTTTGATATTAAAGTTCAAGTCATCAATTATGCTGGATCTTTGTCTTTTTACTTAGTAGATATTTTATATTTTAAAAATCCTTTAGAACTGACACAGGGCCTATGTAGAGATTCTCAAAATCTTTAACAGAAAATGTAAATTAAGACTAAAATCACTTTATAACTATTAGACTGGCAAAGCTTGAAAGGTTGGATATTGCCTGAAAGATGCATTGGTTTGGGGAATGTAAATGATAGGTTATTTTCAGGATTAGCAATGCCTTAGCACTCTCCTAAATATTTTAAATTATTTTAGAGATCCACACAGAGACATATGCAGGCATATTCACTGAAGCTTTACTCAGGGATCAGTGAGTTGGATGTAATATGGGTGATTATCATTAAGAGAGAAATAGGTGAAAATATGTGGCTGCAAGTGGTAGATATAGCAATTAGAAACAGTAAACTAGATGGATACAAAACAATATGCATAGCACTTAAAATAGTATTTAGTAGAAAAAAGGAAAAAAGTAAGAAAAGTAAGTAAATCACAGTACAATTTACTTAGAAATACATTTACATAAACAACTTGTAACACACACAAAATGCATATTAACCACAATTGTGTGGTTGCTTGTTTTGGGGGAGGGGGTAAAGGGGTCCTTGAATAGAGAAAACATAATAATTTCACATAAACTATGCTACAAAGCATTAAAAATACTTTTGTCATAAATATATAAATTGCAGTTCAAACTCACATGACTTAATGAAGTTTTCTATGTCAGGGGTCCCCACCTTCAGGATCTAATGCCTGATAATCTGAGGTGGATCTGATGTAATAATGTTAGAAATAAAGTGCACAATAAGTGTAATGCCTTTGAATCATCCAGAAACTGCCTCCAAACCCCCTGGCCTGTGGTAAAATTTTCTTCCAGGAAACCAGCCCCTAGTGCCATAAAGATTGGGGATGGCAGCTCTAGGGAATAGTAAAAGATAAGAGAGAAAGTCCACCATGTGTACCACTGCAAATATTTAGACGAAGGACAGAGAATACACAGCAAAGGAAATTGAAGAATGAACATGGAAATGTCAGTAATACCTAATATTTATACAGCCCTTAGTAATTAGAGCAGCTGGGTTCTTAAACAGCTGACTAAACCACAGTGCTGAACAGTGTCAGAAAGGATGGGAGATCTCAACGAATCCCAATGGGAAATCACTTTTAAAGGACTTCAAATGCCCTAAGGCTTTGCATGAAATGAACCGCTGAGCCCAAAGTTACTCAGCATTCTTTGTGGACTATCACAGCCTAGGAGAGCCTCATGGATATTACCATTCTGCTATTGTCAATTTCTAGTTATCAAAGATAAAATTATATTATGTAAACTTTTGGTGGCTCGGACGGTAAAGCATCTGTCTACCATGCAGGAGACCGGGGTTCGATCCCTGGGTCGGGAAGATCTCCTGGAGAAGGAAATGGCAATCCACTCCAGTACCATTGCCTGGAAAATCCCATGGACAGAGGAGCCTGGTAGGCTACAATCCATGGGGTCACAAAAGAGTCGGACACGACTGAGCGACTTCACTTCACTTCATGTAAACTTTCTAATTGTTTTAAAGTGTTCTATCAAAAACAAAGGAGGCTGACCTTCAGAAAGTACTGGGGACAGAGAGTATCCAGAACACAACACTCTCCACTGAAATCATGTTGTATAATGAAAGTGTCATAATGAGTAATTATAGATTTTGATGATGTGTTATGTTAAGAACATGACTTCTATATGCATGGTGTACATTTTTTCAGTGTTCATAAATCATCATTCAAGGTAATCTTGATAGAATCCAGAAAAAATGAAAAGATATTAGAAAAGTTATTCAACATGTAATAGAATAGAGTGAACCCATACATTTATAAAATATCACAGAGGAATACAGGGGAATAGTTATAATTTATAATGAAACCTGAAGGAGGACGAATGAAGAGATTAGTTTCTAATTTGTTTGGCAAATGGTTTTGCTGTTTAATTTTAGGTTGTACTGATAAAAGCAGTGTGATGCTTTTAAAAGAAAGGTCATAACATGGATGCAAACCTAGCAGTATTAAAGAGGGCAGATCTGATTTGTTGCATGCTTCAGCCTGGGAAAGATACAAATTAATAAATTAATGAATGTATTAATGATCTTCTGATTGAGAGAGAAGGATAACCTATAGAAAATGTGTGAACACAAGCAGGCTCCCTCGCAATGAGTACTAACTTTGATTCTTATTAATAGAAAACACATTACAAAGACAAGAAGTTGTAGTGGCTCTCAGGTTAGAATTAATATGAAATAAGAATTAAAAGATGCATTGACTGTGGAATTGAATACTTGGCTTTGAATTATAGCTCTACAACTTTGTAGAGCTATTTGAAATGTAACACTGATGATTAACTTAGCTCTTCATGCTTTCATTTTAATTTCCATGAATTCAAAGTATTAGCACTTCATTTGTCAGTTTGTTGTGAATGCTAATGTTCATTCTATGTGAAGCACATAGAACAATACCTGTTATGTAACAATTATTATAAATAAAAGACCTAAAATAGCTCAGGTGATGAACAATTTCTACTACTTTCATCTTTGAAATGTAGACTTATGTTATCATATTTATCATATGGATAATTTATCAGAAAAAAACACCTTTTTCATATATCTATATCTATCTATATCTATATCTATATATATAGTGCTGTGTACTAAGTCATTTCAGTTGACTCTTGACAACTCTTTGGGACCTCATGGACTGTAGCCCACTAGGCTCTTCTGTCCATGAGATTCTCTAGGCAAGAATACTGGAGAGGGTTGCCATGCCCTCTTCCAGGGGATCTTCCTACCCTGGGATCAGACTCGCATCTCTTAAGTCTCCTGCATTCACATGTGGATTCTTTACCTGTAGCACCACCTGTGAAGCCTATGTGTATATATGAAGTGACGTCAAGTGGGCCTTAGGAGCATTACTATGAACAAAACTTGTGGAATTGATGGAATTCCAGCTGAACTATTTAAAATCCTAAAAGATGATGCTCTTAAAGTGCTGCACTCAATATGTCAGCAAATTTGAAAAACTAAGCGATGACCACAGAACTCGAAAAGGCTAGTTTTCACTACAATCCTAAAGAAAGGTAGTGCCAAAGAATGTTCAAGCTACTGCACAATTGTGCTCATTTTATGTTAGCAAGGTAATAAACAAAAATCCTTCAAACTAGACTTCAGCAGTATGTGAACTGAAAACTACTTGGTGTACAAGCTGGATTTTGAAAAGGCAGAGGAACCAGAGTTCAAATTGCTGGCATACATTGAATCATAGGAAAAGGAAAGTAATTTTTAAAAATAAATAAAACACTTACCTTTTCTTCAATGACTATGCTAAAACCATTGACTGTGGGGATCATGACAAATTGTGGAAAATTCTTAGAGGTGGGAATGACAGACCACCTTACCTGCCTGCAAGTCAAGAAGCAACAGTTAGACTCAGACATGGAACAACTGACTGGTTCAAAATGGGGAAAGGGTGTATATTGTTTTTCTGCTTATTAAATTTTTATGTAGAATACATCATGCAAAATAACAGGTTGGATGAATCACAAGCTGGAATCAAGATAACCTAGAGAAATAACAGTAACATCAGATATGCAGATGATAATTCCTAATGGTAAAAAGTGAAGAGAAATTTAAAAGTCTCTTGATAAAGGTCAAAGAGGAGAGTGAAAAAGCTGGCTTAATACTCAACATTCAAATAACTAAGATCCTGGCAAATTCAGTCCCATCACTTCATCATAAATAGAAAAAAAAATGGAAAAAGTGACAGACTTTATTTTCTTAGGCTCCAAAATCACTGTGGACAGTGACTGCAGCCATAAAATTAAAAGGCACTTGCTAATTGGAAGAAAAACTATGACAAACCTGGACAGTGTATTAAAAAAGCAGAGACATCACTTTGCTGACAAAGGTCTATATAGTCAAAGTAAGTTATGGTTTTTCCAGTAGTCATATATAGATGTGAGAACTGGACCATAAAGAAGGCTGAGCACTGAATAACTGATGCTTTCAAACTGTGGTGCTCGAGGAGAAACTTGACAGTCCTTTGGACATCTAGCAGATCAAACCAGTCAATCCTAAAGGAAATCAACCTTGAATAGTCTTTGGAAAGACTAACACTGAAGCTCCAATACATTGGCCACTTGATGGGATAAGATGACTCATTAGAAAAGGGTCTAATGCTGGGGTAGATTGAAGGCAGAAGGAAAAAGTGGTAACAGAGATGAGGTGGTTGGATGGTATCATCAACTCAATGGACTTGAGTTTGAGCAAATTCCAGGAGATGTTGAATGAGGACAGGAAAGCCTGTCATGCTGAGTCCATGGGGTTACAAAGAATTGGACAGGACTTAGTGACTGAAAAACAACAACAGTTTGTGTGTGTGTGTGTGTGTGTGTGTGTGTGTGTGTATTAGTTGATCACTCTTTGCAAAACACCAGGCTCCTCTGTCCATGGAATCCTCCAGGCTAGAATACCACAGTAGATAGTTATTCCGTTCTCCAGGGTATCTTCCAGACCCAGGACTGAACCTTCATCTCTTGCATGGCATGAGGATTCTTTACCATCACTAGGGAAGCTCCCATATATGCTAATATATTATATATATATATATATATAAAACCCTCTGGCAGGATAATTTGAAAAATTAAGAGGATTCTGAAACATTAGACAAGTTACAAAAGGGGAAAAATCAACAGCAAAACAACTAGCTCCAGAACAGGCAGATGGACTAAAATAACATATTAAAATGTTAGTCACTCAGCCGTGTCTGATTCTTTGTGACTCTGTGGACTGTAGCCCACTAGATTCCTCTGTCCATAGGATTCTCCAGGCAAGTATACTGGAGTGGGCAGCAATTCCCTTCTCCAGGGTATCTTTCTGACCCAGGGATTGAACCCAGGTCTCCTGCATTGCAGGCAGATTGTTTACCATTTGAACCTACCATCAGGGAAGCCACAAAGGAAAAACCACATAATCAGAAGGAAATTACACAATTCAAGGCAAACTATAAGCAGAGGTATATGATGCTAGAAATAATATTTTAAAATCAAGTCCCAAATATTGGGCATTGCTGAATCCCTTCTGTAGATGATCACATTTGTCTTGGAGACCATGAGTACGCTGACCCTGCAGGTATAGCTCAAGTTTCTCTAAAGATGGAAAGAAAATAAATAAAGAAGAAGTTCAAAACCAATAGTTGGTCTTAATAACAGTGTCTTCACCATTCATTAATTTGTTTTTACACAGAATGGTAGTGTCATCAAATAAACCATTTTATAAATACCAAACTTGAAAATAATTTTCCTTATCTTGATCCCAACAACATAAAATTCTCAAGAGATTTCACTATT
>SJYC01102122.1:0-10212 GCA_006408675.1 Madoqua kirkii | reverse complement strand
CTACTCTGTTTTAAGTAGCTGTAAATATACCAATAAAAGGAGACACCTAAAGAAGACTCTCAAAAGACATGAAAAAAAGTATTGGTTACAATTGTTACCCATCTGTGTTTTATTGGGAAATTACTGCTTACTTGATGAAACCCTCAATCACAAGTTCAAAACTGTAACTTAGGTGTTTGAAATTTAGGACACTTTCTCTATTTATCTGCTAGGGAACAATGAGAAATTATGTGTTTTTAAGACATAAGTAATGCGTTTGTAGAAAGACGTAAGTTAAAATCCAGCTCAAAATTAAACCTGACCAAGTCATTTAAGCTCAACTCAATTTTCATTTTTGTAAGTACAGATGTATCAAGCATTTTCTGACTTCTACAGTGTTGTAGTTGGGTAATGCATAATCAACAAACAAACAAATCTAAAAACAAAAGCTCCTTTTCAACTTTGGTTTAAGTAAAAACTTAAAAATTAAAAATTGACAGCTCTAAGATTTAGCATGGTTTTAGTAAGAGACTTGCCTTGAACTCGATGACATGTGGAAAACAGGATTATTCACTTAAACTAATCTCATGTTTCTCTTATATAAAGGCAAGTAAAAAATCAACTCTGCTTTAAAAAATTGATTTAGGATCAAAATTACATATAAATGCTAAATCAACATTCAAGATAGCAAAATATATTGAAGACATTCTTAAAGATATTGATAGTCACTAAGTGAAGGCAACATGATTGATTCCAGCTTTTGTCCTATTCATTCATTCATGTCCAAATGATTTCCAAGGAGAAATTCTTCCCCTACTTCATTCTATTTCTGAATTGTCTTCTTTATCATGGAGCTCAAATTTTCTAAACTTTCCAATTTAATATATAAAGCACAATTCCTACAATGCTAAAAGTACTGAGAAATTTAGTAATTTAATTATCCAAGTAACTCCCTGGAAAATAAGCAAATTTAAATTTTTAATTATTATTTATAATATAATGATTATTATTGACTATTATATTGAAGATATTCTTTGGAGGATTTTGTAGGTGAAAATGAAAAAATTTCAAATTTGAAAGATTCGTTCAGTTCATTTCAGTTGCTCAGTCATGTCTGACTCTTTGTGATCCCATGAACTGCAGCACGCTAGGCCTCCCTGTCCATCACCAACTCCTGGAGTTCACCCAAACGCATGTTCATTGAGTTGGTGATGCCATCCAACCATGTCATTCTCTATTATCCCCTTCTCTTTCTGCACTCAATCTTTCCCAGAATCAAGGAATTTTCCAATGAGTCAACGTTTTGCATCAGGTGGCCAAAGTATTGAAGTTTCAGCTTCAGCATCAGTCCTTCCAATGAACACCCAGGACTGATCTCCTTTAGGATGGACTGGTTGGATCACCTTGCAGTCCAAGGGACTCTCAAGAGTCTTCTCCAACACCATAGTTCAAAAGCATCAATTCTTCTGTGCTCAAATTTCTTCATAGTCCAATTCTCATATTCACACATGACCACTGGAAAAACCATAGACTTGACTAGAAGGACCTTTGTTGGCAAAGTAATGTCTCTGTTTTTTAATATGCTGTCTAGATATCTTTCAGGATTTGAAATAGTCAACTGGAATTTGGAAGATTAATATAGGTTTAAGTTTGTTTTAAAATTTCTTCTTTCCCTCTCTAAAAGCTACCCTTTTATTTCTGGTTTCATTGTTACTACAACTTTGCAACTTCAAATGTATATTTAATCACACATTACAAAATTGTTCTTGTTTTTGCTATATCACTCATTGTGTTATACAGAATCTTTATTAAATGGGACAATGACAGTTGAATTTACCAGTAAGAATTAAAAATATGATGAACACCTTGACTGGTATCCTATGAATTTATTATGAAAACTGTCTTCCCTTCACCAGTGCTATTATAGCTTAAGAGTTACTTTCTGTATAACTCTTCTTCCTATCATTCACAAACTCTTGACAACCTAGTTCATTGCCCATAATCTATCTAACTCAGCCTTATCTCATTTCATTTTCTTTAGTGCAAAATAAATCTTTTTGTTCCTTGTAAAATTAATGTTGTCTGACTCAACACTTGTATTAGAAAGAGTATATCCCACAATTCCTCACATTGACCTACTCATCTCCAAAGAATGAATGGTCTGATTAAGATTCAGAAAATTCTCTCCCTCTTTCTTCCCACCCTCCCTTCTTGCTCTTTCTCTCTCTTGTTCTTTTTTCATATGCAATATCAGTGGTTCTACTCTGTTACTTTTTCTGTAAGATATTGATTGCACCTTCTAGTCCCTTATAGAGTTAAATATAGAAGCCAATTTTTCTCTTTGTTTCAAGCAAGGCACTTTTTAAGGATGGAAGATAATGATTCTAAGTTGAATGTATCAGCTCTGAAGGTGCAAAATCTCCTTTAGTTGGATTGCCCAGACTTCAATAATTTGCTCCTTTAAATAGACTATAAGAATATGTGACTATAGCCTGTATCTCATCCATAATTTCCAGTCTAGTCTTTGCTGGTAATATTTATTAGTATTAATATAATACTTGCATATCATTCTTTTTGACTCCACTGTTTGATTTCTTAGTTGATTCTGAACTTAGATGAAGCATTAGGGATGTAGGAAATTAATACTACTAAACCCAAACACAGCCTTGAAATACTCCTTTTCCTAAATGGAATCAGTTTGTTGTTCCTTCCCCGTTCTAACTGCTACTTCCTGACCTGCATATAAGTTTTTCAAGAGGCAGGTCAGGTGGTCTGGTATTCCCATCTCTTTCAGAATTTTCCAGTTTATTGTGATCCACACAGTCAAAGGCTTTGGCATAGTCAATAAAGCAGAAATAGATGTTTTTCTGGAACATCTATTGGATGGCATCACCAACTCAATGGACAGGAGTTTGAGTCTGAGTAAACTCCAGGAGTTGGTGATGGAAAAAGAGGCCTGGCGTGCTGCAATTCATGGGATTGCAAAGGTCGGACACAACTGAATGACTGAACTGAACTGAACTAAAACCCAAACACAGGAAAATAACTCCAACTACAATAGGTTTTTAGCCCTGGATGGACATGCTATTATATTTTCATCATCATAGCCACAGCTGATTGACCAGATTTAAGAATTTTGATTCAGAAATGCATTTATCAGATTCTATCTCTTCAGCATTACATTTTATACTGAAATATTCACTACCTCCACATATCTTAGAAACTACAAAATGATCAATATTTGGCCTGATGTGTAAGAAGAAGGGTATAAAATATATGAAAAGAATAAAAATAAATCAGAGTAGAGATAATATATTGAGAGAATTACCATGGCTTTATTTCAAGATTTAGTTTGAGCTGAATTTTTAACTTTGGGTTCTTTGTATCTATATAATACTTGTTACATACAGCTGGCTTAAAACAAACAATTTATTATAGAAATAATTTTGTCTGTAGCAGACACTAACACCTGATTAACACAATGCAGATTGCCAAGCTCTTTATTCCTTGTTTGTTTCCACTATGGAAAAAGTTAAATATTCATCTCCTCAGACTTCCTGGAAATTATACATTATATAAATCTAAATATACTTAGGATTTCTATGAAACTTTTGTTTTCTTTGTAATGACTGACTAAACTGATATGAAATGTGCCCTAAACCTGGTTTGGATATGCCCTAGAATTTATCTTCCTAAGGTAAACTTTTCATTAATAACCAACCATCCCAGGACAGGGAAGTGCTGGGTCAAATAATATGGATCCTTATACAATATGCTATACTTATAAACTTTGATTTCAGGGTCACTTTTATAAGGTAAATTTTGTCTCAGAGTGCTTAATTATACTGATTCAAAAGATGAAATTTCAATTTGCCACCACAATTATGAAAACAGATGTTCTAGAGAGTATAGAGGTTTCTGGAGTAGAGCTTAAGTTAGTGTCACTGGGAACAGTATTTAATTAGTTTTAAATATTTTCTCTACTTAAGACTGATATAGTAACTTGCTGGAGGTTTATTTTTCATTACCAAAGTCCCAGACTGATTAACTTGTTCTATGATCTGTGTAATCAATTGTTTGCCATGAACTGAATCAACAGCTACAGAACGAAGTTGGAAATAACCCAGGAGCAAAGGAAGACATAATTTCAGGAATAGAAAAATACAATGTATAGAATCAAGCCAACTTAAATATAACATATGCAGGTATGAGTTTAAAGGGTTTCTTGTGTGCTGCTTCTTATGTATTAACAAGAAATAGTCACAGACTTAGGTGTTAAGTTAAAAATATTGACACAGTGTAGGAAGTAAATTACCTGTGAGCATAATGGAAAAAACTTGGGCTCCCATTTTCACACTGAAAGTTTTAATTATGCTACTAGAGAAACTGATAATAAAACTTAGAGATTATATATTATTGGTATTTTAGTTATATATATATATATATATATACTGGATTTAAGTCCTTTTATTATTTAAATGTATAAAATAAAATATTTTGCTTTTTGATACATAAAATACATAAAGAAATGTGTGAAATCAAATGAACCTTAGGAAGTATTACTATGAACAAAGCTAGTGCAGGTGACAAAATTCCAGCTGAGCTACTTAAAATCCTAAAATACAGCGCTGTTAAAGTATTGCATTTATATGTCAGCAAAGTTTGAAAACTCATCAGTGGCCATGAGACTGAAAAAGATTGGATTTCATTCCAATCCCAAAGAAGGACAATGTCAAAGGACATTCAAGCTACTGTACAAGTGCCCTCATTTCACATGCTAGTAAGATTATGCTCAAAATCCTTCAAGGGTTTTCCAGGTTGTGGTAGCAGTAAAGAACCCACCTGCCATAGCAGGAAACATAAGAGACGCAGGTTCAATCCCTGGGTTGGGAAGATCCCCTGGAGAAGGAAATGGCAACCCACTCCAGTATTCTTGTGTGGAGAATCCCATGGACAGAGGAGCTTGGAAGGCTATAGTCCATAGGGTCATAAAGAGTCAAACATGACTGGAGTGGCTTATAACAGCAGAAGTCTCTCAGTCATGTCCAATTCTTTGCAACCCCATGGGCTATACAGTCCATGGGATTCTCCAGAATACTGGAGTAGGTAGCCTTTCCCTTCTCCAGGGAATCTTCTGAACCCAGAATTCAAACCAGGTCTCCTGCATTGTTGGCAGATTCTTTACCAGCTGAGCCACAGGGGAAGCCCAAGAATACTGGAGTGGGTCGCCTAACCCTTCTTCAGCAGATCTTCCCAACCCAAGAATCAAACTGGGATCTATTGCATTTCAGACAGGTTCTTTATCAACTGAACTATTAGGGAAGCCCTGAAGCAACTTAGCATGAATGTAAAGTCCTTCAAGCTAGGCTTCAGCAGTACATGAATAGAGAACTTCCAGATGTATCAGCTGGGTTTAGAAAAGGCAGAGGAACCAGAGTTCAAATTGCCAACTTTTATTGGATCATAGAGAAAGCAGGGGAATTCCAGAAAAACATCTACTTATACTTTATTGACTATTCTAAAGCCTTTGACTGTGTGGATCACACAAAACTGTGGAAAATTCTTAAAGAGATGGAAATACCAGACCACCTTACCTGTCTCCTGAGAAACCTCCTGTATGCAGGTCAAGAAGCAACAGTTTGAACTGGACATGAAACAATGGACTGATTCAAAATTGAGAAAGGAGTATGACAAAGCTGTATATTTTACCATATTTATTTAACTTATATGCAGAATATAATATGAAATTCTGGACTCACTGAATCACAAGCTGGAACCAAGATTTCTAGGAAAAATATCAATAACCAGATATTCAGTATTCAGATGACAACACTCTATTGGGCAGAAAGTGAAGAACTAGAAAGCCTCTTGATGAGAATGAAAGAACAGAGTGAAAAAGCTGCCTTAAAACTCAACACTCAAAAAACTAAAAAAACTAAGATCATGGCATTCAGTTCCATCACTCAATGGTAAATGGAAGGGGAAAACATGGAAGCAGTGACAGATTTTATTTTGATGAGCTCCCAAATCACTGTGGTCGGTGACTGCAACCATGAAATTAAAAGATACTTGCTTCTTAGAAGGAAGGGTATGACAAACTTAGATAGCATATTAAAAAGCAGAGACATCACTTTGCCGACAGAGGTCCATATGGCCAAACTGATGTTTTTTTCCAGTAGTCACGTATAAATGTCAGAATCAGGCCATAAAGAAGGATGAGTATTGAAGAATTGATACTTTTTAATTATGGTGCTGGAGAAGACACATGAGAATCCCTCGAACAGCAGGGAGATCAAACCAGTCAATCCTAAGGGAAATCAACTCTGAATATTCATTGAAAAGGCTGATGTTGGAGCTGAAGGTCCAATATTTTGGCCATCTGATGAGAAGAGCTAACTTACTGTAAAAGACTCTAATGCTATTGAAGATTGAAGGCAAAAGGAGAAGAGGGAAGAAGAGGGTGAGATAGTGGGAGATGGTGAAGGACAGGGAAGCCCGGTGTGCTGCAGTTTATGCAATAACAAAGAGTTGGACACGATTTAGTGACTGAACAAGAACAACAACACATAAATAAATGCTTATTAAAATACATTTATAATTTATTAACCCTCTCAAATAAATTGTCATTTATTATAGTGACATTATTTTAGCAAATGGTTAGTATGAGCTATAAATGGCACATTCTATTCCAATGAGTATTTACTTTTTATTTAATTATTTTAAATTTGCTAATATTTAACACTGAGGTAAACTAGGTTTTCACTAAAATATTTCAGCATTTAATTTCAAAACTATAAGCTTTAAAAAGAAAATAGCAAGAAATGAATAAAATAGATAAAATTAATTTTTAAATTATAAATAAAATTCAAATTATTTCTTCATTTTTCTTTCATTTTGTTTATTTAGGAGTACACAAAGGCCGTATATTATCACCCTGCTTATTTAACTTATATGCAAATTACATCATGCAAAATGCTGGGCTGGATGATGCACAAACTTAAATCAAGATTGTTGAGAGAAATATCAGTAACCTCAGATATGCAGATGACACCACCCTTATGGCAGAAGGCAAAGAGGAACTAAAGAGCCTTTTGAGGAAAGTGAAAGAGGACAGTGAAAAAACTGGCTTAAAACTCAACATTCAAAAAACAGAGATCATGACATCCAGTCTCATCACCTCATGGCAAATAGATGGGGAAACAATGGAAGCAGTAACAGACTTCATTTTTATGGGCTCCAGAATCACTGCAGATGGTGACTACAGTCATGAAATTAAAAGACACCTGCTCTTTGGAAGAGAAAGTTATAACAAACCTAGATAGTATATTAAAAAGTCAAGATGTTACTGTGCCAACAAAGGTCTGTCTAATCAAAGCTAAAGTTTTTCCTATAGTCATGTATGGCTCTGAGAGTAAGACCGTAAAGAAGGCTGAGCACTGAAGAATTTGTGCTTTTCAACTGTGGATTTGGAGAAGACTCTTGAGAGTCCCTTGGACTGCAAGATCAAACTAGACAGTCCTAAAGGAAATCAGTCCTGGATATTCATTGGAAGGACTGATGCTGAAGCTGAAGCTCCAATACATTGGCCACCTGATGTGAAGAACTGACTCATTGGAAAAGTCCTTGATGCTGGGAAAATTGAAGACAGGAGAAGGGAACAACAGAGGATGAGATGGTTTGATGGCATCACCAACTCGATGTACATGGGTTTGAGCAGGTTCCAGGAGTTGGTGATTGATGGGAAAGTCTGGCATGCTGCAGTCCATGGGGTGGCAAAGAGTCAGACATGACTACTGAGTGACTGAACTGAACTGAACTGAACTGATTTGTTCAGTAATTTACCTTGCTTCCTTACACTGTATTTGAATCTTATAATAAATTTTTGCACATCATAGTCCACCTCAGTATCTGCTTTCAGAGAACCCAATTTGTGACAATATCCTGTACATAAATCAGATAAAATTTATTTTATAGTATTTCTTCTAAATAGTATTTGTCTTATTAATTAGATTTAATTTAACACATTTTTAATGACATAAAGAAAATATAGCTTTTTTATACAAAATGATGGATCTTATTTACTTTAGTAATTACATTTAAGGAATTGAATAACATGTCTTCCTGAATACCTCATTGACTGTCTCCACTATCAATTCACTTTCTCAGAAAAAATTAAGGAATGAGATCAAAATGTGGATTTGTTGCAATAGGTGGAGCTATGGTTTAAAAAGTGAGAAAGGACTCTTGGTCACTTGGTTGTGTCTGACTCTTTGCGACCGCATGGACTGTGACCTGCCAGGTTACTCTGTTCATGGGATTCTCCAGGCAAGAATATTGGAGTGGATTGAGATTCTTTCAGATTTCTCCAAATTTGTTCTAGTATTATTTTTCCATTATCTATCTATTTGTCTATATTTGTTGGAGAAGAAAGAAGGAAGATAGTAAGAATTAGAATCCTCTTAAAAGAAAAATATTAGAAAAAAATACATTTTTTCTTTCCATTTCAAGGTCAGTTTTATTCAGGATTTCTTTTTTCTTTTCTGTCATGAATCATGATCTGTGGGGTCTCAGTTCCTTACCAGTAACTGAACCTGGGCCCTCAGCAGTGAAAGTGCGGAATCTTAACCACTGGAACACCAGCTAATTCACATTTAGGATTTTTAAAATGCCCAATTTATTGTTGCTTTTAAGCATATACAAACTCTCTACACTATTGAGAAGTAAGCATTAACTACATGTATTTCATTGTAGATAATATTTTAAGCTTCAGAAATTAATTCCATTTTTATTTGAAAAATGTTACAGATAAACATAATCAGATAACATTAATACAGTCATTTATTCACACATTCTTTAGGTATTTATCCAGGTCCATTGTATGAAAGATAATCCTGTACACAAGGCAAATGCAAAGATAATTAACAAATTATGCCATTCTAAGCAGTTACAACTTACAAGGTAGATAAACGTAATTATGTAACTGCATTATGCTGTAATAATCCCTGATAGAGGAACTATAATGAATAAAATCATATATACTTACAGGAACAACTAAATCAAACTTGTATGAATTGAGAGGGAGAGTAGAAATAAAACACAGCACACACACATGCACACACAGAGACACACTACTTTCAATTTCCAATACCACTATTCTCTAATTATATTCTTATTTTCTTTTAGTCATAATTATATGCAAAATGAACATTTTCATAAAACTTATGACTATGCAAAACTAATGCAAACAATTGATACAGAATGTATTCTGCTTTCAACTTTTACAATGTTTTTTTTCCTTTTGAAGTTATTTGATGCTTTTAGCTTTCTTATTTTTCTACCTACTTATTACTATTTCTTACCCAAATACTCTTCCTAGGATCATTTCTTCAACTCTTTGCCACAGGCCCACCCCACTTTTAACCTCTAGAAATCTTTCATCATCTTGCTCTGATCTGCACTGGAGTTTCTTCCTTCATCTCTGTCCTTAGATAAAAAAAATTCAGGATTCCATATTTTTAAGCTGTTTCAGTTGATGCCTTATTTTATGTATATTATAAGGACTTTCCTGATAGCTCAGTTGGTAAAGAATCTGCCTGCAATGCAGGAGACCCCAGTTTGATTCTTGAGTTGGGAAGATCCTCTGGAGAAGGAATAGGCTACCCGCTCCAGTATTCATGGGATTCCCTTGTGGCTCAGCTGGTAAAAATCCCACCTGTAATGGGAGAGACATGGGTTCAGTCCCTGGGTTGGGATGATCCCCTGAAGAAGGGAAAGGCTAACCACTCCAGTATTTTGGCCTGGAGAATTCCATGGACTGTATAGTCCCAAAGGGTCAGACACGACTGAGCCACTTTCATTTTATGTATATTACAGATTCTAGTTATATAGCTTCTTAATATAAAGTTAGGATTATATAACCTCAGTATCTGAAAATGCTATTATTGAACTCAATAACATTACTGTTCTGATTTCTGACATTAATCCATTAATATTTGTTCTATCTATATTCTTTGGAGAGGTTTTAAGACATATTTAGTAATCCTAGTATTCTAAACATTTAAGGAATACTAAGAATTCTTTTCATTCATTTCCTTTACTGTCTGGGTGATTTATATTTTTATTTGGGGAAAAATACTTGGGATATTTATTTAATTATGACCTTTTATCTTTTCCCTATGTTCCTCATTTCTGGGTATTGTACTGAATTGGATCTGCATATTTTACATAATATTT
>SJYC01102118.1:0-13876 GCA_006408675.1 Madoqua kirkii | reverse complement strand
AAAAGCACTGACACAAATGATACAGGTATTAATCTCAAGAAATCAAGGAATACGCTACACTGAAATATTATGATGTAGTATAGCTTAATTGAAGAATAAGTACTTTAACTTATAAAATATTATAAAAATTAATATGTTTTGATTCTTATAGGATCAATGGTCAAAAAATGAAAACAAAATTAGAAAATTCATGGACTTTGTTTTGATTCTGACTTAGATTAGTAGTGATGCAAGGGGTAAACGATGCTGGAAAGCATTATTTTGGATTACAATGTTCAGTCAGTTCAGTCCAGTCATTCAGTTGTGTCCAATTCTTTGCCACACCATGGACTGCAGCATGCTAAGCCTCTCTGTCCATCAGCAACTTCCAGAGTTTACCCAAACTCATGTCTATTGAGTCAGTGATGTCATCCAACCACCTCATCCTCTGTCCTCCTTTTCTCCTCCTGCCTTCAATCTTTCTCAGCACCAGGGTCTTTTCAAATAAGTCAGCTCTCTGCGTCAAGTGGTCAAAGTATTGGAGCTTCAGCTTCAACATCAGTCCTTCGAATGAACACTCAGGACTGATCTCTTTTAGGATAGAGACTGGTTGAATCTCCTTGTAGTCCAAGGGACTCTCAAGAGTCTTCTCTAACACCACAGTTCAAAAGCATTGATGGACTAAAGTACATAAAGGTTGATTCAGATTAAGGATGGGATTAGAGACCAACTGCTTTTGTTCTGCACAACTGTATATTTGATCAGACTGATATGAAGAAAACAGAGGGAGGCAAGAAGAAGGAACTCAGGACTGATCTCTTTTAGGATAGAGACTGGTTGAATCTCCTTGTAGTCCAAGGGACTCTCAAGAGTCTTCTCTAACACCACAGTTCAAAAGCATTGATGGACTAAAGTACATAAAGGTTGATTCAGATTAAGGATGGGATTAGAGACCAACTGCTTTTGTTCTGCACAACTGTATATTTGATCAGACTGATATGAAGAAAACAGAGGGAGGCAAGAAGAAGGGAAAGACAAGATTGCTAGACAGAAGATATTTGAGGAACCAGAATTACTCTGTTGACTGTGGGCATCAGCCTTTCCTAAGAAGACAAGTGGTTTATTGATGAAAAGATAAAGACCAACACAAGGTAATGAGTTAGATTTTGCCATAACCCCATCTAGAACTTTTTATTGGGGATAATCTTGATCCCTGCCTCCTGTACAATGTCATGCACCTCTGTCCATAGTTCTTCAGGTACTCTGTCTATCAAATCTAATCCCTTGGGTCTATTTCTCACTTGAACTGTGTAATCGTAAGGGATTTGATTTAGGTCATACCTGAATGGTCTCATGGTTTTCCCTACTTTCTTCAATTGAATTTGGAATTTGACAGTGAGTAAACCATGATCTGAGCTACAGACAGTTCCATGTCTTATTTTTGCTGACTGTGTAGAGCTTCTCCATCTTTGGCTGCAAAATATATATATATATATATATATATATATATATATATAATCAATCTGATTTAAGTATTGATCATCTGGTGATATGCATCTGTAGAGTCTTCAATTGCATTGTTGGAAGAGGGTGTTTGCTATGACCAGTGCGTTCTCTTGGCAAAACTGTGTTATCCTTTTCCCTGCTTCATTCTGTACTCCGAGGCCCAATTTGCTTGTTACTCCAGATGTTTCTTGACTTCCTACTTTTGCATTGCAGTCCCCTATAATGAACAGGATATCTTTTGGGGTTTTAGTTTTAAAAGTTCTTGTAAGTCTCCCTGTTCAATGTCAGTTTCTTCATCATTACTGATTGGGGCATAGACTTGGATTGTGTGATATTAAATGGTTTGCCTTAGAAACAAACAGAGACCATTCTGTCATTTTTTGAGGTTGGATCCAACTACTGCATTTCAGACTCTTTGACTATGATGGCTACTCCATTTCTTCTAAGGGATTCTTGCCTACAGTAGTAGATATAATGGTCATCTGAGTTAAATTCACCCATTCCAGTTCATTTTAGTTTGCTGATTCCTAAAATGTCAATGTTCACGCTTGACATCTGTTTAACCACTTCCAATTTGCCTTGATTAATGGATCTAACATTCCAGGATCCTATGCAATATTGCTCTTTACAGCATTGGACTTTACTTCCATCACGAATCATATTCACAACTGTGTGGTGTTGCTGCTTTGGCTCCATCTGCATTCTTTCTTTGATGAAAGTGAAAGAGGAGAGTGAAAAAATTGGCTTAAAACTCAACCTTCAGAAAACTTAGATCATGGTATCCAGTCCCATCACTTCATGGCATGGGTAAGCAATGGAAAGAGTGACAGACTTTATTTTCTTGTGCTCCAAAATCACTGCAGATGGTGACTGCAGCCATGAAATGAAAAGATGCTTGCTCTTGGAAGAGAAGTTATGACCAACCTAGACAGCAAAGATCCCTCTAGTCAAAGATGTGTTTTTTCCAGTAGTCGGGCATGGATGTGAGAATTGGACTATAAATAAAGCTGAGTGCTCAAGAATTGATGCTTTTCAACTGTGGTGTTGGAGAAGATGCTTGAGAATTCTTTGGACTGCAAGGAGGTCCAACCAGTCCATCCTAAAGAAAATCAGTCCTGAGTATTCATTGGAAGGACTTATGCCAAAGCTGAAACTTCAACACTTCGGTCACCTGAAGTGAAGAGCTGACTAATTTGAAAAGACCCTGATGCTGGGAAAGATTGAAGGTGGGAGGAGAAATGAAAGACAGAGGATGAGATAGTTGGATGGCATCACTGACTCAATGGATATGAGTTAGAGTAAGCTCTGGAAGTTGGTTATGGACAGGGAGGCCTAGTATGCTGCAGTCCATGGCGTTGCAAAGAGTCGGGCACGACTGAGTGACTGGACTGAACTGAACTATCTAGAACTTTAATATATAATTATCTCAAGTTCAGTTCAATTGAGTTCAGTCACTCAGTCATATCTGACTCTATGTAACCTCATGGACTGCAGCACACTAGGCTTCCCTGACAGTCATTAATTCCCAAAGCTTTCTCAAACTCATGAGCATTGAGTCAGTGATGCCATCCAGCTATCTAATTCTCTTTTGTCCCCTTCTCCTCCTTCATTCAGTCTTTCACAGCATCAGGGTCTTTTCTAAGGAGTCAGTTCTTTGCATCAGGTGGCTTGATCTCCTTGCAGTTTAAGGGACTCTCAAGAGTTCTCCAACACCACTGTTCAAAAGGGTCAATTCTTGGGAGCTCAGCTTCATTCAGCATTAAATATTGAACAACTCCGCTATAAGTAAATATTCTATAATGGCAAAAAAAAAAAAAAAAAAGGAAAGAAAAAAAATTACACAGAGCTCCAGTATAAATATTTCACTTAAGGAACATGAGAATGAGGTGAAATACAAAGCATGCTTATGAATATCTCAAATTAAAAACTGATGTTTCATTTTATTTGAAAGTATATAGCTCTATGTTCCAAAGAAGCAAAGGAAGAAGAGAAGACTCACTCATCTGAGTGAGTCAAAGAAAGCCATTTTGGGGAAATGCTCAGTTTTCCTACAGAATGAGGAGATATAGAGATATAGATATGCTACTTCATGAAAGTGACTCAAATACACAGAAAACAGTATCTTGTTATTGGAGAGGATGTCCTCACAATTTAAATATGTTATTTGACTTGTACATCAGTTTAATCTGTGAATTCAATGCAACTGGGTTCAAAGCACCAACAGGGTTTTGGAAGTAAGCAATATGAAGAGAGGGCATTCAAATTTGAAAATTTTCACATGAAATACTAAGCAATATGAACAGAAAATGTCAAAAAACAAAGGAAAATATTAGAATGTACTTAATCAATAATATGATTTTCTGATGGATCAGATGATAAAGAATCTTCCTACAATGTGGGAAATCTGGGTTCAATCCCTGGATTGTAAAGATCTCTTAGAGGAAAGTATGGCAACCCATTCCAGTATTCTTGCCTGGAGAATCCCAATGGACAGAGGAACCTGACAGGCTACATTCCATAGGTTTGCAAAGAGCCAGACTGCCGAGGTCCAGCCCTGGTGAATCCAGGGTAATTCGAAGAGGAGACAGAATCAGCATCCTAGGGAAAAGCTATTTAATTAGAAATATAAAGAGAGATTAGAAAATAATAGAAAAGAATAGAGATTAGAATTTTTCTAATAGAATTAGAAACGAAGTTTCTAATAGAATTAAAAAAAAATAGTGGAGAAAAAATACTAAAAAACTTCGTTTACATGGAATACCAACAAAACTCCAAGACAAGGAATTTGCACCATCTACGTAGGCCACAGGCACCACTTGAATAGTGGAGGGTGCCCCGCCTTAGACTCCTTCTCACATGGATCTTAAAAGCCAGGGCAAGTAAGTAGACATGGCGAGCATCCACATTCCAGACGGGAATTCAGCCAGAAGGTGAAAGAAAGAACGACACGGGGAAATCAGTCTTTCCAGAAACTGATCTGTTTTCTTTATTTTCAGGTTTGCTTATATACTTTTTGTTATACATAAGGATGAAGACAGAGTCACGCGGGGTCAGCAGACCTGACCTTTATCAAAATCATGTGCTTCATATGAAAGTATACAAAGGTCTAGGGATTTTACATCATCTTTTGGCCATGAGGCCTGCTGACATTTTATGGCCCTTTCTGATAATGGTCAATCAACCAGAAAATTTATTTTTTCCAGGGGTGATTTTTTTCTTAAACTAGGTGCCACCATCCAAAGGTACCAGATAAAGTTATATTCCTATAGGATGAGGGTGCACGGGGTTATAATCAAGAAAAGGAATTTACTTAGCCTAAGGTTTAACATGATTAATACCAAAGGTTAATACTTATTTTCCCCACATGCTAGTTATATTCATTATAAGGGCAGGGAATATGGAGATTTAGCAGCAAATGTTGGCTCAACAAATGAAAAACCCTTTACCAATATAATTTTTAATCAACTGACTATACTATACTAATAATTTTCTAACTTCTCAAAAGAGTCTGTATTTAGAAAGTTTTAAAGTATCTCATGTCTCTCACAGTTGAGAGGCTATAAACAATCACATGTGGCTGGATGAACCTGCTCAGGCAGACTAGAGAACCCTCAGAGGAGTTTGTAAGTTGAAAGACTCTTGCACACCCAAGAATTTTTATTAACTTGGAGCTGTAAGTTAACTCCTTCTCCAAAAGAGGTGGTGGGGGTCAGTCACCCATAAAGTCATAAAGGTGAGAGCACAAAATACTATACTAATAATTTTCTAACTTCTCAAAAGAGTCTGTATTTAGAAAGTTTTAAAGTATCTCATGTCTCTCACAGTTGAGAGGCTATAAACAATCACATGTGGCTGGATGAACCTGCTCAGGCAGACTAGAGAACCCTCAGAGGAGTTTGTAAGTTGAAAGACTCTTGCACACCCAAGAATTTTTATTAACTTGGAGCTGTAAGTTAACTCCTTCTCCAAAAGAGGTGGTGGGGGTCAGTCACCCATAAAGTCATAAAGGTGAGAGCACAAAACAGTAAAGTAGGCAGACTCTGCTTTTGGGGGTAGATGCTTGGGAACAGGGGATCTCTTGAGACTCAATCCCACCTTTGTATAATTCTAAGCCTCCTTCCTCATGACCTTTGCCACGAGCAGAGTTCCTCATGCTGGCTCCTGTCACCAGACACGACTGAAAAATTAAGAACAGCACACAAACAATAATAATTAATCCAGTAGCATAGTAAGTTAAAAAGGGTTATCAAAAAAAGGTAGAATACATCCATAGAGAAATTTAGTTGTAATGAAGTTTTTTTTTTAATTAATGCAATAAGAGATCACTCAATAAATTGTGTTAGAATAACTACCTATCAGTTTTGTCAAAAAATAAAGCATATTTTCATCTCACTATTTATGTTAAAATATATTTCAATTTAATTAAGAAATAATGTTAAAAATAATCATTATATTTCTGAGCAACAGCCAAAGAAAGTAATAAGCAGTTTGCTATTGTTGCTCATTTGCTCAGCTGTGTCTGATTCTTTGTGAATACTTGAACAGCATACTCCAGGATTCCCTGTCCTTCATCATCTCCTGGAGTTTGTTCAGACTTACGTCCATTGAATAGGTGATGCCATCCAAGCATCTCATGCTCTATCTTTCCCTTCTCCTCCTGCCCTCAGTCTTTCCAATAATCATGGTCTTTTCCAGTGAGTCAGTGCTACACATCAGGTGGCCAAAGTATTGGAAATCCAGCTCTGGCATTGGTCCTTCCAATGAATATTCAGGGTTGATTTCCTTTAGGATTGACTGGTTTGATTTCCTCGCTATCCAAGGGACTCTCAATTGTGTGCTTCAGAACCACAGTTAGAAGGCAGTAATTCTTTGGAGTTCAGCCTTTTTTATCATCCAGCTCTCACATCCACATATGACAATTGGAAAACCATAGCTTTGACTATATGGACTTTTGTCGGCAAAGTAATGTCTCTGGTTTTTAATATGCTGTCTAGGTTTCTTATCGCTTTTCTTCCAAGGAGCAAGTTTCTTTTAATTTTGTCATGCAGTCACCATCCACAGATTTTGGAGCTCAAGAAAATAAAGTCTGTTGCTGTTTCCATTTTTTTCCCATCTATTTGCCATGAGGTGTTGGGACTGGATGCCGTGATCCTCCTTTTATGAATATAGAGATTTAAGCCAGCTTTTCACTCTCCTCTTCACCTTCATCGGGAGGCCTTTATAATTATCATGGGACAGAAAGTTTTGGAGGAAAATATAGATGAAGAGTCATAAACAAAGTTCATTTTAGTTCAGTTCAGTCCCTCAGTCATGCCTGATTCTTTGCAACCCCATGAATCACAGCACGCCAGGCCTCCCTGTTTATCATGAACTCCCAGAGTACACTCAGACTCACTTCCATCGAGTTGGTGATACCATCCAGCCACCTCATCCTCTGTCATCCCCTTCTTCTTCTGCTCCCAATACCTCCCAAAATCAGAGTCTTTTCCAATGAGTCACCTCTTTTTATGAGGTGGCCAAAGTACTGGAGTTTCAGCTTTAGCATCATTCTTTCTGAAGAATTCCCAGGGCTGATCTCCTTCAGAATGGACCTGTTGGATCTCCTTGCAGTCCAAGGGACCCTCACGAGTCTTTTCCAACATCACAGTTCAAAACCATCAGTTCTACAGCACTCAGCCTTCTTCACAATCCAACTCTCACACCCATACATGACCACTGGAAAAACCACAGTCTTGACTAGACGGACCTTAGGCGACAAAGTAATGTCTCTGCTTTTGAAAATGCTATCTAGATTGGTCATAACTTTTCTTCCAAGGGGTAAGCATCTTCTAATTTCATGGCTGCAGTCACCATCTGCAGTGGTTTTGCAGACCAAAACAATAAAGTCTGACACTTTCCACTGTTTCCCCATCTTTTTCCCATGGAGTGATGGGACTGGATGCCATATTCTTTATTTTCTGAATGTTGATCCTTAAGACAACTTTTTCACTCTCCACTTTCTCTTTCATCAAGAAGCTTTTTAGCTCCTCTTCACTTTCTGCCATAAGGATGGTGTCATCTGCATATTTAAGGTTATTGATATTTCTGCCAGCAAACATTATTCCAGCTTGTGTTTCTTCCAGTTCAGCGTTTCTCATGATGTACTCAGCATATAAGTTAAATAAGCTGACTGACAGTATGCAGCCTTGACATACTTCTTTTCCTATTTGAAACCAGTAAGTTGTTCCATGTCCAGTTCTAACTGTTGCTTCTTGGCCTGCATACAGATTTCTCAAGAAGCACCTCATGTGGTCTGGTATTCCCATCTCTTTCAGAATTTTCCACAGTTTATTGTGATCTACACAGTCAAAGGCTTAGGCATAGTCAATAAAGCAGAAGCAGAGGTTTTTTTGGAACTCTCTTGCTTTTTCGATGATCAGCGGATGTTGGCAATTTGATCTCTGGTTCCTCTGCCTTTTCTAAAACCAGCTTGAACATCAAGAAGGTCAAAGTTCACGTATTGCTGAAGCCTGTCTTGGAGAATTTTGAGCATGACTTTACTAGCATGTGAGACGAGTGCAATGTGTGGTAGTTTGAGCATTCTTTGGCATTGTCTTTCTTTGTGATTGGAATGAAAACTGATGTTTTCCAGTCCTGTGGTCACTGCTGAGTTTTCCAAATTTGCTGGCATATTGAGGGCAGCACTTTCACAGCATCATCTTTCAGGATTTGAAAGAGCTCAACTGGAATTCCATCACCTCCACTATCTTTGTTCATAGTGATGGTTTCTAAGGCCTACTTGACTTCACATTCCAGGATGTATGGCTCTAGATGAGTGATCACACCATCGTGATTATCTGAGTCATGAAAATCTTTTTTGTACAGTTCTTCTGTGTATTCTTGCCCCCTCTTCTTAATATCTTCTGCTTTTGTTAGGTCCAGACCATTTCTGTCCTTTATTGAGCCCATTTTTGCCTGAAATGTTCCCTTGGTATCTCTAATTTTCTTGAAGAGATCTCTAGTCTTTCCCAATTCTGTTGTTATATTCTATTTCTTTGCATTGATCGCCAAAGAAGGCTTTCTTATCTCTCCTTGCTATTCTTTGGAACTCTGCATTCAGGTGCTTATATCTTTCATTTTCTCCTTTGTTTTCCCTCTCTTCTTTTCACAGCTATTTGTAAGGCCTCCCCAGACAGCCATTTTGCTTTTTTGCATTTCTTTTCAATGGGGGTGTTCTTGATCTCTGTCTCCTGTACAGTGTCACAGAATCTCATTCGAATCTCATTCCATTGTTCATCATACACTTTATCTATCAGATCTAAGCCCTTAAATCTATTTCTCACTTCCACTGTATAATCATAAGGGATTTGATTTAGGTCATATCTGAATGGTCCAGCGGTTTTCCATACTTTTTTCAATTTAGGTCTGAATTTGTTAATAAGGAGTTCATGATCTGAGCCACAGTCAGCTCCTGGTTTTGTTTTTGCTGACTGTATAGAGCTTCTCCATCTTTGGCTGCAGAGAATATAATCAATCTTATTTCAGTGTTGACCATCTGGTGATGTCCATATGTAGAGTCTTCTCTTGTGTTTTTGGAAGAAGATGTTTGCTACGACCAGTGCATTTTTTTTGGCAAAACTCTATTAGTCTTTGTCTTGTTTCATTCTGCATTCCAAGGCCAAATTTGCCTGTTACTCCAGGTGTTTCTTGACTTCCTACTTTTAAATTCCATTCAACTATAATGAAAATGACATCTTTTTTGGGTGTTAGTTCTAAAAGGTCTTGTAGGTCTTCATAGAACCATTAAACTTCAGCTTCTTCAGCATTTTTGGTTTGAACATAGATTTGGTTTACTGTGATATTGATTGGCTTGCCTTGGAAATGAACAGAGATCATTCTATCATTTTTGAGATTGCATCCAAGTACTGCATTTTGGACTCTTTTGTTGACCATGATGGTTACTCCATTTCTTCTGAGGGATTCTTGCCTTCATTTGTAGACATAGTGGTCATGTGAGTTAAATTCACCCATTCCAGCTCATTGTAGTTTGCTGATTTTTAGAATGTTGATATTCACTCTTGTCATCTCTTGTTTGATCACTTTCAATTTGCCTTGATTCATGGACCTGACATTCCAGGTTCCTATGCTATATTGCTCTTCACAAGATCGGACCTTACTTCTATGAACTGTCACTTCCACAGCTGGGTATTATTTAATAAATTACTGTAATTATTTATAACAAAGAACTGTTAGGGTTAATTTCCCTAATATGCCACAGTGAGACAGCCTAATATGTTATTAAAATAATTTGATCTGAGGACATGAACATATATTGTTCACTGAAAAAAATGATTCATGTAAAACAACAATAAAGAAAGATTCCCAACTCTCTCCATAAAGAATACACATAAATCAAGGTTCCATTTTTAAAATTCTATTATCTAGTGGGAAATATTTGATGATAGTCAGAATAAATATTGTGTATGCACAGGTACTCTTTTCACTGTTTGGACAATGCAAGTGACTGCACCTTCTTAGATGCTCAGAGACAATTTGTTACCCATTCAATTTTTTTTTTTTTTTCTGTGTTTGATCTTCATTGCTGTGTGGGCTCTAGTTGTGGTGAGTGGTGGCTACTCTCTAGTTTCAGTACATGGGCTTCTCATTGTTGTGACTTCTCTTGTTGCAGACCATGGGCTCTAGGCCATGTGATTCCAGTATTTGTGGTTCATGAGCTTTAGAGCACAGTCTCAATCGTCCTGGTGCATGGGCTTAATTGTTCCATGGCATGTGGGATCTTCCCAGATCAGAGATCGAACTCATGTCTACTGCATTGAAAGTCTGATTCTTTAGCACTGAGCCCACAAGGAAGCCCCCTTATTTACTTTTAAATGTATATATGAACAGTTTTCTGTCTACAACTTTAACAGAATTACATATGTTCACAGAAATGTCTCTACAAAGGTATTGGTTGATCATAGTTTATAATAAGCACTAGAAATATTGAGAAGTTCATCAATTATGGGCTAAATTATTGTTGATTCTGTTATGTTGCTCAGTCATGTCTGAGTTTTTGTGACCCCATGTACTGTAGCATGACAGGCTTCCCTGTCTTTCGCTATGTCTGAGAGTTTGCTCAAACTCATATCCATTGAGTCAATGATGCCATCCAACCGTCTCATCCCCTGTTGCCCCCTTGTCCTCCTGCCCTCAATATTTCCAAGCATCAGGTTTTTTTTCTAATAAGTTGACTCTTTGCATCAGGTGGCCAGAGTATCAGAATTTTAGCTTCAGCATCAATCTTTCCAACGAGTTTTCTGGGTTGATTTCCCTTAGGATTGTATGGTTTGATTTCCTGGCATACTAAGAGACTCTCAAGAGTCTTCTCCAACACCACAGTTCAAAAGCCTCAATTCTTCAGTGCTCAACCATCTTTATGGACCAACTCTCAAAACTGTACTTGACTACTAGAAAAACTGTAACTTTGACTATATGGACCTTTGTCAGCGAAGTGATGTCTCTGCTTTTTAATATGCTGTCTAAGTTTGTCAAAGCCTTTCTTCCACGGAGCAAGCATCTTTTAATGTCATGGCTTCAGTCACCATCCTCAGTATTTTGGTACCCAGGAAAATAAAGTCTGTCACTGTTTCCGTTGCATCCCTATCTATTTACCATGAAGTGATAGGACTGGATGCCATGATTTCATATTTTGAATGTTAAGTTTTAAGACAGCTTTTTCACTCTCCTTTTTCTCCTTTATCAAGAAGCTTTTTAGTCCTTCTTCATTTTCTGCTATAAGTGTGGTGTCATCTGCATATCTGAGGTTATTGCTACTTCTCCCAGGAATCTTGCTTCCAACTTGAGTTTCATCCAGCCTGGCATTTCACATAATGTATTCTGCATATTATTTAAATAAGCAAGGTGGCTATATACAGCCTTGACCTACTCTTTTCCCAATTTTGTTTTTTAATTTATTTTAATTGAAGGTAATTACTTTATAATATTGTAATGTTTTTTTTTGCCATACATTGACATGAATCAGCCATGGGTGTACATATATTCCCCATCTTGAATCCCCCTCCAGCCTCCCTCCTCATCCCATCCCTCAGGGTCATTCTAATACACCATCCCTGAGCACGCTGTCTCATGCATCAAACCCGGACTGGAAATCTAGTTTTAGATGGAGAAATATGCCATGTTCATGGATTGGAATAATCAATATAGTGAAAATGAGTACACTACCCAAAGCAATCTATAGATTCAATGTAATCCCTATCAAGCTACCAATGGTATTTTCCATAGAACTAGAACAAACACTTTCACAATTTTTTTGGAAATACAAAAACAAAAAAACCTTGAGTAGCCGAAACAATCTTGAGAAAGAAGAATGAAATTGGAGGAATCAACCTGGTTAACTTCAAGCTATACTACAAAGCTACAGTCATCAGGACGGTAAAGTAGTGGCACAAAGACAGAAATATAGATCAATGGAACAAAATGGAAAGCCCAGAGATAAATTCAAGCACCTATGACACTCTATCTTTGACAAAGGAGGCAAGAATATACAACACAGAAAAGACATTCTCTTTAACAAGTGGTGATGGGAAAACTGGTCAACCACTTGTAAAAGAATGAAACACTTTCTAACACTATACACAAAAAGAAACTCAAAATAGATTAAAGATCTAAATGTAAGACCAGGAACTATAAAACTCCTAGAAGAAAACATAGGAAAAGCACTCTGACATAAATCACAGCAAGATCTTCTATGACTCATCTCCCAGAGTAATGGAAATAAAAGCAAAAATAAACAAATGGGACCTAATTAAACTTAAAAGCTTTTGAACAACGAAGGAAACTATAAGCAAGGTGAAAAGACAGCCTTCAAAATGGGAGAGAATAATAGCAAATGAAGCAGTTGACAAATAATTAATTTCAAAAATATACAAGCAGCTTTTGCAGCTCAATTCTAGAAATATAAACAACCCAATCAAAAAATGGGCCAGATATTTCCCCAAAGAAGACATACAGATGGCTAACAAAGAGACATTATCTTGCCGACTAAGGTCCATCTAGTCAAGGCTATGGTTTTTCCTGTGGTCATGTATGGATGTGAGAGTTGGACTGTGAAGAAGGCTGAGTGCCAAAGAATTGATGCTTTCAAACTGTGGTGTTGGAGAAGACTCTTGAGAGTCCCTTGGACTGCAAGGAGATCTAACCAGTCCATTCTGAAGGAGCTCAACCCTGGGATTTCTTTGGAAGGAATGATGCTAAAGGTGAAATTCCAGTACTTTGGCCACCTCATGCGAAGAGCTGACTCATTGGAAAAGACTCTGATGATAGGAGGGATTGGGGGCAGAAGGAGAAGGGGACAACCAAGGATGAGATGGCTGGATGGCATCACAGACTCGATGGACATGAGTCTGAGTGAACTCCGAGAGATGGCAATGAACAGGGAAGCCTGGAGTGCTGTGATTCATGGGGTCGCAAAGAATCGGACACAACTGAATAACTGGAAGTGAATGGAACTGAACTGAACAAACACATGGAAAAATGCTCAAAATCACTCATTGTCAAAGAAATGCAAATCAAAACCACAATGAGGTACCATCTCACGTTGGTCAGAATGGATGCTATCCAAATGTCCACAAGCAATAAATGCTAGAGAGTGTGTGGAGAAAAGGGAACCCTCTTACACTGTTGGTGGGAATGCAAACTAGTAGAGCCACTATAAAGAACAGTGTGGAGATTCCTTAAAAAACTGGAAATAGAACTGCCATGTACCCAGTAATCTCACTGAATGGCATACATACCTAGGAAACCAGAATTGAATGAGACATGTGTACCCCAATGTTCATTGCAACACTGTTTACAATAGCCAGGACATGGAAGCAATCTTTCCCAATTTTGAACCAGACTGTTACTCCATGCCCGGTTCTAACTGTTGGTTCTTGATCTTAATGCAGGTTTCTCAGTAGGCAGGTGAAGTGGTCTGGTATTCCCATCTCTTTCAGAATTTTCCACAGTTTGCTGTGATTGACACTAAATTATATTATACCATTTTTGGAAATATTTCAAAAGTAAATTATGAAAAGCACATATCGAATGAAAATTTCAAATCTCAGAATGTTATTATTTTCCTACTTTTATAAATATATATATATATATATATACATACAAATCTGAGTATATGTTCTTATATATATAGATATATTACAAAAGTATATATCAGCAATATAAACCAATTATTATTATTGAAGAGTAGTTTTGAATGTATAAACATTTACATCTTTTTTTTGTAACATAAATCATTTATTTTTTTAAATTTATTTTTACTTTATTTTGTTTTACAATACTATATTGCTTTTGCCATACATTGACATGAATCCACCACTGGTGTACATGTGTTCCC
>SJYC01102115.1:0-21892 GCA_006408675.1 Madoqua kirkii | reverse complement strand
AGATGCACTCCTCATTTTAATAACATAATGAGAAATTAATACCTACAATATTGGGTTGGCCAAAATGTTTTCCATAAAATATTGTGTTTAGTCAACTCAATATATTTTAAATGAATAAATTAAAATAGCAGATTCACTCTTACAAGATGTGAAAATTATGATGGAGGAGAAAAAGACAGTACAAAAACATTTCACTATCAAGACTGCAAGAAGCTGATAAACTAAACAGAAGTGATATATTTAAAAGTCATGGAAAATATTTTGACAAAGTTCTACTTTTAACATACATTTAAAGATGATAAATAAAACATACAGATATAATGCAAACAGTCACATTCTTGAGGGTTTTTTTATTATTATTATTATTTAGTTGCATCTTTCAGGTCAAGAACGATTTCTGAATTAATGTATAGCTGCATTTTGCTTCACTATTAGCCAAGACCATAACGTCCATAAATGAGAAAAAAAAAAAAAATCCATGGAGTTCTTTGTAGGATGGTAGCTAGGAAATTTGTTGTATTGAATGGAGAAGGGAAAGGAATTGTTTACGGTGAACCAAGGGTGTATAAGTAGGAGTAATGGCATGAAATGAAATGAAAAAGAAAAGCTAGGCTGATCTTCAGATCGATGTCTTAAGTTTATTAGGCTATAGACTGTTTCCCAAGGGAAATGGTGAAAGCCCTATTATTTCAGACTCTTAAAATTAACCAAGCAGAATACTCCAGGACAGAAAGTAAAAAATAATCTTGTATTGTCAGAATCAGATGGAAGAGATGATCTAACAGGTCTTTTTCATCATTAATTTTCATGGTCATTAACTAGAGATTGTGGCTGCAATTAGCAATGTTTAAAGGAAAGTGCAATTTCAATACCACAACTAGCTTCCCTGGAGCTAAAAAGCATGGACCTAATTCAAAGTAAAAACAAGGGAAGAAGGAGTGGAGCCAAACCAAACTACAATAAATATACTTAGAAGTGACAAAAGAAGGAAATTCTAATGTTGTCAGTGCTACTACATATGGCTATTTAGTTTTTCTTTCTTTTTCTTCTTTATAAAGGAAACTGTGGTGATAGTCCCAGTATTATTCTTTTTCATTCATGCATCATCTTGATCTATTAATTTTTTTTCAAGTTCAGGGATAGTGAGTATTTGGAGAATATAAGGTTTGACTCTCTAGTTAGCCACTTTAACTTTGTCCAGATCTTCATTCTCTCCATTTGTGTGTTATTTTATCAAGCCGTTTCTAAAGATTCAAAATGCACAAATGAATTCTTAGTGATGTCTGTAAAATTAAACTGCAGAGCAATGGGATCCATGATTTTTAACACACATGACAACCCTACTCACTATCCATGTGATAATTTTTCTAAGTATTTAATTTTTTCCAGCTATTTGTGAATTGATTTTATTCTCTGTTTTATCTTGCCAAAATATGGGAGAAATGAAAAGAAACAGCTCTATATTATTGACTCTAATTTTTAAAAGAAGGATAATATTTGGGCATCATAATTTCTAAAAGTAAATATTTCAGAAATGCAAAATGAACACTGAATTGCGAAGCAGTTTCCCAAGGAAATGACAGCCATTTTCATATCAGTAACTATGATCACAGAAGTCTATCAAATGCTGTGGAAAGGCAGAAAAATGATGTAGCTGATTGTACTTTTAGTAAAAAAGGAAAAAAAAATTGGCCACATTTTCCCCCTAGTTCTTCAAATAAAATGATTCTTATGCTTTTGAACTCCACAGTTATTACTAAGCCACAGTCTCTTCCCTCATAAACTACATAGTCTAATGAGCAGGAGAGGATAAAAACATGTACTGAATACAGCACCAGCTGTAATCAAGTAGTTTAATAAATACAAATATATGTGACAAGGATTAATTTGCCTGACTGGTTCAGGAACAGAGCCAGTTTGCTAATCTGTAACTGTGTGTGTATGTGTGTGTATGTGTGTGTGAGTGTGCTTGTACTGTGAACACATGAAAAAAAAAATCCTGCAAGTAGGGGCAGATGAACAATTTCATGGAAAAAATGAAGTATATAATGTGTTCAGGGAATAACAATTGTATGCTGACAAAGAGAGGAATTTAGAAGTGAATGATAAGGAAAAAAGTATAAACAACAGAACACGGATTCTGATACTATGGATTTCATTCATTGGCAATAGAGAGCCATTAAAACATTTTGCTTGTTCATTTGTTTGTTTAGCTGGAGACTACTGAGTTCATATACACATACTGCAAATAATACTTTGATGGACAAAATCATTGAGAGGAGGTTGCTGGAATCATGGTGATCAGTTAAAAGGCTAATGCAGAAACGCAAACATGAGAGTGAATGTTCTCTTTCCCCAAAATTATTTTGAATTTAATTTGGCCCCCACAGTTCTACCAATGAAACTAAATATATTGCCATATCTTAGATAGCTATGAGTATTTCTGTTATGATTCAGAGGAGATCAAATGTAATTAAGCGGAAAGAGATTAAAAAGTTAGTCCATTTCACTTATAGGAAAACCAGTTGCACAATAATGTTGGCAGAATTACATACAACTACAGCTAATTTAATTTTGAAAGGCCATCAAATGGAAGCAGAACTCACCCTGTAGTCTAAAGTACTGAATACAAAAATTGGCCCAAGGAATTTTAGCAGCCTTTGTGAACTTAACAGGGAAGAATGGGTTTCAGTGCATTTGTTCAACTAATATCAACCTAGAAAACTGAGAAGCAAAGCTTGGAAAACTGCAGGAGGCACTTTTACTGAAAGCAACATCATTCATTATCAAAAAGGAGCACCTCAAAAAGTACTTCTGAAAGAAGAAAAATGTATTTTTCTATGTTCACTTTTAGATGCTTTTTTTTTTCAGTCATATTTCTTCTGATGGCAGGAACATGAGCTTAGCAACATGAACATTCCCCTCATAGACATCAGGTGGCTATGGGCACCTTTAACAGAACACTCTTTTAATCATTTTTGAAACCACCTCTATCATTGAGTACTACCTAGGTATGATTTTTTTTCCAGTTCTGCACATTGATGATTTATTTTAAACATTTCAATTCACCTTTATCACAAACACTGGAACTTTCCCAAAGTCTATCACTACAGAGTCAGCCTTACTGCAGGGAATGTTTAAATATTGTGAGTGGTGGTATTTTCACCATTAGATACTCCTACAATAATTGTTACTGTGATTATCATCAAGCTTAATGTTAAAGATTGTTTATGTAACCTCTCTCTGTGTATCAAAAAAAGAATATACACATTTTCCAAAAAAGCTTTCTAGAATTTGCTGGCACCTCATTCACCACAGATGACCTTAAATCCCAAGGCATCAGAGAGCATTAAAGAGAATAATTACAAAAAACTCCTACAAATTTCTCAATACCCACATATAAACTTCTCTTTACTTGAAAGAAGAAAGTGAAAGTGTTAGTTACTCAGTCATGACTGATTCTTTGCAACCACATTCATCTTCCTCTCCTTTGTTGCACCTCTATTAGAAGAGATGTTCTGTGTGCATATGGAAGGTGCTAAAGTTTATAAGGTGCTTAGAGCTAAAAATAAGAAAGAAGGACAGACATCTTCAAGGACAAACACTTCCAAACATGGAATAAAACTGGCCTACTCTATGTGTCTCAACTAGTGATGCTCCCAGTCATCTCTCCTGACTTGTAAATCTTCATGACATGAGAGACAACTGGATTTTGGGACAAGATTATGAAATACTGCACTGGATAAATATATTTCTTTAGCAATTATATATATGTATATATACATATATCTAATGTTTCCATTTGAAATGGACTTGCTAAACTTGAAAAAGGCATTATGACTGTTTTTGTCTTTTAATTCTAGCTCCTAGAGAGAAATAAAACCTCCCAAGAGATGCAAGTCATAATCACCTTTGTTTTTTTATTAAGCTACATCCACATATCTAGGGAACCCGATCACTAAAAGATTCTACTTATACCAGTGTTAATTTGCAAACCAGAAATTAGTTTTTTTGATGAGGAAAATGACCTCTGGTATTAAGTAATTATTCACAAGAGGCAAATTTATCTGTCTGAATTCATGAAACTTTACAATAAACATTTTCACAAACTATCCTTTTTTGGCAAATATTTTCAATATTTGTTTTATGTTGTGAGTTTTGCAAGTGTTTTCTTTACTTCTCCTATGACTGCGTATGCTTATTCTGTTTCTACAGATTAAAAAAAAACTAAGGTTGATTCTGATTAATCCTGGTAATGAAGAGTAAGTCCAAGAAAACCCTTAGTAGTTCGCCATGACTGGCTTTGCCAACATCACAATAAAGGGAAGCTGCTATGGTATAGCAGTGGGTCATAGATATCATCCAGGCATCCCAGGTGACACAGTAGGTAAAGAATATGTCTGCCAATGCAGGAGACTCAAAATATCAGGTTTAATCCCTGGATCAGGAAGATTCCCTGTAGTAGGAAATGGCAACCTATTCTAGTATTCTTGCCCAGAAAAGTCCATGGACAGAGGAGCCAGGTGGGGCTACAAGGGTCTCAGAGAGTCAGATACAACTGATCACTTACTGGATGGCTTAGACATCATCTTGGTGACTGAGCAAGAAGGGAGAGACCCAGCTGTCACTCACCACAGAGTATTCCTCAATTCTGGAAAATAAAGCCTGGCATGAGAGAGAGAGGTGAAATACAGAAGAAGCATTAGTTTGGCAACCTCAAATTTATGACATTTTCTAGTAGTATTTACTGTCAAAAAGTACTTAATTTATAATCAAATAAATGACATTGTGAGAACTATTTTTATGCAGAAGTCTTTGATAAAGAGGGTAAATCAGGAAGCAGCTTGGTGGTCTAGAAGGTGGAGAACTAATTAGTTTGATATTAATGAAGAGAACTAGGTACAATATCAACTATTACAGTCTTTCAGTTCAAGGCATTAAATATATATGTAGCAGATCATAACCATCATAGACGGTAACCATACCGACTTACCAACACCACTACCAACGTGGGGGAATGGGAAAAAGGTGAACTCAAAGACTGCCCCTGGAATGCAGCCAAATAATGCTATCCTTGGGCTTCCCTGGTCTGCAATGCAGGAGGTGTAGATTCAGTCCCTGGGTTGGAAAGATCCCCTTCCAAAGGGTAACAGCAACTCATTCCAGTATTATTGCCTGGGAACCAATGGAGAGAGGAGACTGGAGGGCTGAGTTCATGGGGTCACAAGAGTCAGACACAACTTAGTGCCTAAACAACAACACAACAATGCCATCCTTATTGCAAACAGTGGTGACTATCAGCCTGCTAAATGAGAAAACACTATGACTCTCGATTATGAAATACTATCAATAACCTCAAATATGCAGATAACACCACCTTTATGGCAGAAAGTAAAGAGGAACTAAAAAGCCTCTTGATGAAAGTGAAAGAGGAGAGTGAAAAAGTTGGCTTAAATCTCAACATTCAGAAAACAAAGATCATGCATCCGGTCCCATCACTTCATGGGAAAAAGATGAGGAAACAGTGTCAGACTTTATTATTTTGGGCTCCAAAAGCACTGCAGATGGTGATTACAGCCATGAAATTAAAAGACACATACTCCTTGAAAGAAAACTTATGACCAATCTAGATATCATATTCAAAAGCAGAGACATTACTTTGCTGGCTAAGGTCCATCTAGTCAAGGCTATGGTTTTTCCTGTGGTCATGTATGGACATGAAAGTTGGAAGTGAAGAAGGCTGAGCACCGAAGAATTAATGCTTTTGAATTGTGGTGTTGGAGAAGACTCTTAAGAGTCCCTAGGACTGCAAGAGGATCCACCAGTCTATCCTAAAGGAGACCAGTTATTTCAATAAGTTCAGTTGCTCAGTCATGTCTGACTCTGTGACCTCATGAATCGCAGCACGCCAGGCCTCGCTGTCCAGCACCAGCTCCCGAAGTTCACTCAAACTCACGTCCATCGAGTCAGTGATGGCATCCAGCCGTCTCATCCTTGGTCGTCCCATTTTCCTCCTGTCCCCAGTCCCTCGCAGCATCAGGGTATTTTCCAATGAGTCAGCTCTTCGCATGAGGTGGCCAAAGTACTGGAGTTTCAGCTTTAGCATCATTCCTTTCAAAGAACACCAGGACAGATCTCCTTTACAATGGACTGGTTGGACTTCCTTGAATTTCAAGGGACTCTCAAGAGTCTTCTCCAACACCACTGTTCAAGACCATCAATTCTTCATTGCTAGCTTTCTTCACAGTTCAACTCTCACATCCATATATAACTACTGGTAAAATCATAGCCTTTACTAGACCTTTGTTGGCAAATTAGTGACTCTGCTTTTGAATATGCTATCTAAGTTGGTCATAACTTTCCTTCCAAGGAGTAAGCATCTTTTAATTTCATGGCTGCAGTCACCATCTGCAGTGATTTTGGAGCCCCAAAAAGTCTGACACTGTTTCCACTGTTTCCCCATCTATTTCCCATGAAGTGATGGGTCCATATGCCATGATCTTCATTTTCTGAATGTTGAGCTTTAAGCCAACTGTTTCACTCTCCTTTTTCACTTTCACCAAGACGCTTTTTAGTTATTATTCACTTTCTGCCATAAGAGTCGTGTCCTGTGAATATCTGAGGTTACTGATATTTCTCTCGGCAATCTTGACTCCAGCTTGTGCTTCTTCCAGCCTAGTGCTTCTCATGATGTACTCTGTATATAAGTTAAATAAGCAGGGTGACAATGTACAGTCTTGACGTACTCGTTTTCCTATTTAGAACCAGTTTGTTTTTCCATGTCCAGTTCTAAATCTTGCTTCCTGACCTGCATATAGGTTTCTCAAGAGGCAGGTCAGGTAGTCTGGTATTCCCATCTCTTTCAGAATTTTCCACAGTTTTTTGTGATCCACACAGTCAAAGGCAACGTACTCGTTTTCCTATTTAGAACCAGTTTGTTTTTCCATGTCCAGTTCTAAATCTTGCTTCCTGACCTGCATATAGGTTTCTCAAGAGGCAGGTCAGGTAGTCTGGTATTCCCATCTCTTTCAGAATTTTCCACAGTTTTTTGTGATCCACACAGTCAAAGGCTTTGGTATAGTCAATAAAGCAGAAATAGAGGTTTTTCTGGAACTCTCTTGCTTTTTCAATGATCCAACGGATGTTGAAAATTTGAACTCTGATTCCTCTGCTTTTTCTAAAACCAGCTTGAACATCTGGAATTTCTTGGTTCACCTATTGCTGAAGCCTGGTTTGGAGAATTTTGAGCATTACTTTACTAGTGTGTGAGATGAATGCAACTGTGTAGTAGTTTGAGCATTCTTTGGCATTGTCTTTGGAGGAGAGGTTTGACAGAATGTGGTCCACTGGAGATTGAATGGCAACCCACTTCAATATTCTTGCCTTGAGACTCTCATGAACAGTATGAAAAGGCAAAATGATAAGATAGTTATAGAGGAACTCCCCAGGTCGGTAGCTGCCCAATATGCTACTGGAGATCAGTGGAGAAATAACTCCAGAAAAAACAAAGGGATGGAGCCAAAGCAAAAACAATACCCAGTTGTGGATGTGACTGTAGACAGAAACAAGGTCTAATGCTGTAAAGAGCAATATTGCCTAGGGACCTGGAGTGTTAGGTCCATGAATCAAGGCAAATTGAAAGTAGTCAAACAAGAGATTGCAAGAGTGAACGTCAAAATTCTAGAAATCAGCAAACTAAAATGGACTGGAATGGGTGAATTTAACTCTGATGACCAGTATATCTACTATTTCAGGCAGGGATCCCTTAGAAGAAATGGAGTAGCCATCATGGTCAACAAGAGTCCAAAGTGCAGTACTTGGATGCAGTCTCAAAAACGACAGAATGATATCTGTTCTTTTCCAAGGCAAACCATTCAATATAACAGTAATCCAAGTCTATGCCTTAACCAGTGATGCTGAAGAAGCTGAAGTTCAAAGGTTCTATGAGGACCTACAAGAGTCCTGGGTATTCATTGTAAGGACTGATGCCGAAGGTGTAGCTTCAATACTTTGGCCACCTGATACGAAGAGCTGACTCATTTGAAAAGACCCTGATACTGGGTAAGACTGAGGGTGAGAGAAGAAGGGGATGACAGAGGATGAATTTGTTGGATAGCATCACCCACTCAATGGACATGTGTTTTTGTAATTTCTGGGAGTTGGTGATGGACAGGGACTCCTGGTGTGCTGTGGTTCATGGGGTTGCAAAGGGTTGGCCATGACTAAGTGACTGAAGTGACTAAAGCCTTCTTGGACAGTGATGGAGAGTACTTAAACCCTTCTACAGAGAGTAGACCAATTCGGCTCTAGGGCTTCAGACAACTACTTTTCAGAGGACCTAAGAGAATGAGTAAAATGGAGAAAATGATACCTGGGGAAAAACAGCCCCACCTCAATTTTGGTACTGTTATGTCTTCTGTTATCTGCTCAGACATCCAGAAAAATACAAATTACAAATGACACAGAGAAGAAATGTAACACATTAATAATCTGAAAAAAAAACTTAGTGCAGAAAATCCTGAATTTGCCCCCTTTAAACTTTTGCTACTTACTGACCGAGGAACAAGAATCATCAGCATCTCCTAGGAACTTGTTGAAGATGCAGAAGACTCAGGCCCCACCTCAGACCTACTAAATCAGAATTTGAATATTAACAGGATTCCTAGATGAATATGTATACATGTCAGGCTTGAGAAGCATAAACTTATTTCACAACAGGGCAAAATGTTAGCAACAGATTCACCAGACAAACACAATATTTCTGTTCTGAGGCTGTGCAAGGGATTAGGGGTCAAATGTTGCCTTAGTAACTTTAACTTCATCCTGTTTTATTGTTCAACTAGAAGCAAGTGATGTAAAATTACAGCAAGAAGATTTGAAATAAAGTAGATGGAAAGAACACAGATGTTAGAAAAACATTTAAAGTATAAATTTATAAAGATTACAATTTTTGAAACCTTTCTGTTGATTCAGTCTATCTTAAAGTAAAAAGCAAAATAATGATAATGTGTGACAAAAATAAGAAATTAATATTGTTTGCCATCTAACAAAAAAAGTACATGAGAATGAGTAATTCTTTTATTACCCTTGGGAACTAAAATTTCCATATAGGAGATAAACTTTTCAGATGTAAGATTTAAGATACTAGGTTAAAAGAAAAACAGAATCCAAAATCCCCATAAAATCCTAAATTTGAATTTGAAATATTGCTTTGAACTTTTGGTGTTTGTCTTTAAAATGCAATATTCTTTAGATATGACACCTAAGTGCAATGTATGATTCTAACTTGAATCATAGGCTGGAAAAATAACTGCTATATAAGATTGCTAATTAGTTGAAATTAGAATAACTGCACCTGCAAAGGTTGAATATGGGGTATATTTTAAAGAATACTATTTTATCATTACTCTAAATGTGATATTTCTAGAATCATTATCTATAATAATATTCATATTCCAAAGAGACATATGGTGAGTCTAGGAAATGTAAAAAATATGTTGCCATACGTGAAAGTAATGATGCTGTCAAAGATAACTGGAGTTGCATCATAAGCTCCCTTGAAAATGTTCCCACAAAGCCAAAGGTGGAAAAATGTGAGTATTGACAAGAATAACCACTACAGGGTATTGAAACATATATATCTAATTGAGTTTATCAAGATACATATATACATATATACATATATGTATCTTGACAAAGATAATAGATAACCAACAAATTATTGAGCACATGTTTCTGTCTATGTAAATACTGCAGCTAATTAAAAAAATCATAGAAGATGACCATTTCAAAAACTCCTAATGAAATCCTAAATTTAGGCAATGATAATCAATGACCATGGGAATCATGAAAACAAAGACAACTAGCTAATTTGTACCTACTGATGGAAATAACAATCCACCTATGACACATTCTTGCCAAAAATATCTAGCCTGAATCTGATTCTAGTTCCAAGAAATAAAGAAAGAAAGTAGGGGGAGGGAGGGAGGGATGGTGGAAGGGGAAAAAGAAATAAAGCAAAAGAAGGAAGGAAAGAAAAGAAAAGGAAATGAAAGAAAGGGAAGAAAAGCAAAAGAGAGAGAAAGGTAGGGATGGAGATGATGAACAATAGAATGAAAAGGAAAACTTCTTTTAAGTACTTGCTATGTGCTCATAGATAACTAGAATTGCCTGCATTACATACATAGCAAAAGTTTTGTTACTATATTTACACAATAATGTCCCTTTTGATAATATTTTTCTAATGTCTGCTTCCCAGGTAGTGCTAGAGGTAAAGAACCCACCTGCCAATGCAGGAGACATAAGAAGTTCCATCCCTGGGTCTGAAAGATCCCCTGAAGTAGGAAATGGCACTGTACCTCCAGTATTATTGCTTGGAAAATTCCATGGGCAGAGAAGCCTGGAGGACTACAGTCTATAGGGTTGCAAAAGAGTCTGACATGACTGAAGCAACTTAGCACAATGTCTAGATTTTAAGGCACCTTTAGATTTTCACATGTTCTCATATGCAGTCAAGTTAAACAAGCTGCAATTTTTGAGAAATTTATATTTTAAATATAATTAAAAAAATTTTTTTTCAACTGTTAAATAGTAAGCACTTGTAAACAAAGGACCAACAACAGCAATAGCAACAACAAAATCAATACTAGGAGTTCAGTTCAGTTCAGTCGCTCAGTAGTGTTCGACACTTTGTGACCCCATAAATCACAGCACACCCTGTCCATCACCATCTCCCAGAGTTCACTCAAACTCAGGTCCATCAAATCGGAGATGTCATCCAGCCATCTCATCCTCTGTCGTCCCCTTCTCCTCCTGCCCTCAATCACTCCCAGCATCAGAGTCTTCTCCAATGAGTCAACTGTTTGCATAAGGTGGCCAAAGTACTGGAGTATCAGCTTTAGCATCATACCTTCCAAGATCTCCTTTAGAATGGACTGGTTGGATCTCCTTGCAGTCCAGGGGATTCTCAAGAGTCTTTTCCAACACCACATAGTAAGGTAATGTCTGAGATTTTAGTCATGGAACTGAAAGAGGAAACTGAAAAAGGCCTTCAGAAACAACAGATGTCATAAAGAGTGTGATGAGTATTAGAACTAATACTCAAAATTTGGATGTTCAATAGAGATAAAATATAAAATATTTGATTGAAATTTTATAGAGAAATGTTATGAATTTTAATTCTCTTCTCTCATGAATTTTCACAAATGTAGCTATACTCAGTTTAAGAAACGGAAAATAAGCAGGACCCTAGAAGCCCTTTTCCTGGGACTGATGAAAGTTAAGAACCAAAAAGGAAAAGATGATGTTACCTTTTGTACAAGAGAAAGAAGAGAAAGTATAGAAGAGAGAAGAAAAGAAGATGGAAGGAAGAAAGGGAAGGAGAGGGGGAAAGAAAGAGTTGGGCATAGGAGACCTGAGAGAAAACACCATTTTCCTATCCACGCTGAAAGTGAAGTGCAAGTCGTTCAGTCTTGCCCAGCTCTTTGTGACCTCATGGACTATAATACAGGCCATGGAATTCTCCAGGCCAAAATACTGGAGTGGGTAGCCATTCCTTTTTCCAGGGGATCCTCCCAACCCAGGGATTGAATCCAGGTTTCCCACATTGCAGGCAGATTCTTAACCAGCTGAACCACCAGGGAAGTAGCTGAGCCACCAGGGAATCCACCCTGAGGACTTGAAAAACTTCATTTCTCAGGAAGTGGAGAGAGGATTTGAACTGGCTATTTCCACCTCTCCCCAAGGTTCTCTGTAGATGCAGTACGAGCAGTGTCTGTGGCTGGAGGAACACACAGAACAGATGTGTTCAGACTTGCTTCATATCCCAGATGGACTGGGAAAAGATGCCAGTGGATCCAAGGGCCAGAGGGCTAGAATGAAGCTGGAGCGAACATCCAGCACCAGTGCCTGGGGACAGCATCTCGAGTCTTACCACAACTGGGAGCTCTGGAAACATATTCAATAGCTTCAGGAGGAGGAGGCCAAGTTGGATCTGGAGATGCAAGAGCAACTGGGGCACAACAGATTGAGTAAGCAGGGCCTGGATGCAGGCATCAGGAAGCTGCCAGAGGACTGCCTGGCAGAAGTATGTGAGACCATCAGTGTTTTAAAGGGGAGGATCTCAGAGTTGCTGTGGAGTGTGATGAACTGGGACGTACAGATGAAGCTCCTATAGTCTGAGAAGCAGAAACTGAAGGACCAGCTGGACTTGCAGCAAGTGTGTGTGTGTGTGTGTGTGTATATATATATATATATATATATATATATATATATATACTGAAACTGAAGTCACTCAATCATGTTTGACTCTTTGCGACCCCATGGACTGTAGCTTAAGAGGCTCCTCCATCCATGGGATTTCCAAAGCAAGAGTACTGGAGTGGGTTGCCATTTCCTTCTCCAGGGAATCTTCCCGACCCAGGGATGGAACCTGGGTGTCCCTCATTCAGGCAGAAGCTTTAACGTCTGAGCTACCAGGGAAGCCATATATATATATATATATATATATATATGACAGGAAGCTATTCAGAAAATTTAGGAATTCCAGACCAGCCAAGACCTGAGGACAGACCAGAAGCAGAGGATTAAGGATTTGGAGCAGAGGTTCCCTCGGGAGCAGGTTGGACCCAGGCTGAGGAACAGGAAGTGTGAGCCACAGGGCTACCTGAGATGTTGGGGAGATGGATGAACCAAAGGAAGAGAAGCCTTCTTTCAGGAGATATGGGAAACCATCCAACTATCTGCCCCTGGGAGAACCAGAGGGGCTTCAGTGAAGGCTGGGACATCAAGAGAAGATGCCAGGAAATCTGATGAACTTGTAGCTAGAAGGCGAGGCAGCTGGCCAAGCTGCAAAGCTGGGTGAGACTGGACCATACCTTGGACTTGAATATTAGGATCCAGGACATAATCCCAGGTGTCTTTCGTGCTGCAGCAGAGAGAGCTCGCCTTGGATGACAGAAACAGTTCCATCACCAGCAGAGTCCCAGTCTGAAAATGGTCAGGCAGCTGCTAAAAGTGGTGGAGAGAAAGAAGCAGGAGACGGGGCCCAGAGAACAGACCCGGTCCTGCGGCTGAAGAGGGTGAAGAAGACGAGGTCCAGGGAGTTGACTTGGAGAGGCAGAGAGCAGAGCAGGTGAGGAACAGCATCCTGTGTTCTTGACCCAAACTCTGTGCAGTCTCCCTCTGGGGTGCATTGCTGTTCCTCGGGTTCCCCGTCTTTGCCTCTGAGTGGCTCCCTTCCACTTTCCTGTCTGCACTTGCGCTGAACCCTGTGTGTGGAAGGGCTGCTGTCTGAAGCTGCTAAGAGAACAGCTCATTGCCAAGTCAGCTGTCATCGTGTAGATGCTTCACAACATCAGAACTGTTAATACTTGCTGCGAGACAGTGGATACAGGTCTATTTTTGATGCTGTGACTGAAAATTAGGAACTTAGGAAATAGTGTTAATTGTCTTTTTCTCTCGACAGTTAAGAGAATCACGGCTCAGTGGCTTAGAACAGGAGGTGAGCAGTGATGGGGGCGGGTGCCCAGGCTTTAGACAGGCCTTTGCCTTAGCATTGGATGTGGCTTGGAGAGCCCCATCTTCCTTCTTCAGGTCTTTGGAATTTCTCCAGACTTGGTTGATTGTGCACCCCATTATAAAAAATTTTGCACTATGCCTGACAATATGTGTATACTCATTTTAAAAGCACATGTGAGACCCATGGTCCATAATTAAATATTAAATACATTTATTTTGAAAGATTTTTGCAAACAAAATTTAAAAAATTTAAAAAATCAGTTTTCACTTTTTAAATTGAAGTATAATTGACATACAGAATTATATTAGGTTCAGCAGTAAATATAATGATTTTTTATTTCTATTTGTTTTGAAATGATATCACATTTCAAGTCTAGTTAACATGAGTCACCACACATTGTTAAAGTTACTTTTTTTTTCTTATGATGAGAACTTTTAAGAATTCTTCTCTTAGCAACTTTCCAATATACAATATAGTAGTATTAGCTATAGTCATCATGGTGTTCTTTACATTCCCAATGACTTAGAAATTTTGTAACACGAAAGTAATCAATTAGAAACCTTCACCCACTGTGCCCAGCCACTAGCCCCTATCCCCCCTGTCCCTGGCAACCAAGAGTCAGTTTTCTGTATTCGTGATTTGCTTTTTTGGATTGTTTTTAGATTCCAGTTATGAGAGACTATACAGTATTTATCTTTGTCTGACTTATTTCACTTGGCATAATGCCCTCGAGATCCATCCATGTTGTCACAAATGACAAGATTTTCTTCTTTTATTGCTGAATAATATTATGTATATGATATTTAAATATATATATATATATATATATATCACATATTCTTCATCCACAACAGTTTTTATGTCTTGGCTCTTGTAAGTAATGCTGCAGTGAACATGTGGCTGCATATATCTTTGAGTTAGTGTTTTTGTTTTCTTTGGATAAATACCCAGAAGTAGAATGGCTAGACCATATGGTAGCTCTGTTTTTAACTTTGAGAAATCTCCGTACTGTTTTCCATAGTGGTTGCATAATTTACATTCCCACCAGCAGTGTACAAAGGTTTCTCTTTCTTCACATCCTGGCCAAAACTCTTATGCATCTTTTAAATAAAAGCCATTTTGCAGAGTGTAATATTAAATCTCATTGTGGTTTTGATTTGCGTATACCTGATTAGTGATGTTGAACATCTTTTCATATATGTGTTGGTCGTCTGTGTGTCTTTTTTTAGAAAAACATCTATTTGGAATCTCTGCCCATTGTTTAATCAGATTTATTTGTCTGTGTGTGTGTTGTGTTATTGAGCTATGATGCCTTCTTTATATTTTAGATTTTAGTCCCTTAAAGGTCTAAGATTTGCAAATATTTCTTCCCACTCTGTAGGATGCCTTTTCATTTTGTTGATGGCTTCTGTTTGTACAGTAGATTTTTAATTATATATAATCACCTTTTTTAACTTTTACTTTTGTTGCCATTGCTTTTGGTGTCAAATCCAAAAAAAAAAAATGAAAAATCCAAGTAAGTCAAGGAACTTACTGCCACCTATGTTTTCTGCGAGGAGTTTTATAGTTTCAGGTTTACATTCAAGTTTTTAACCCATTTTGAATTAATTCTTCTGTGAGGTTAAAGGTAGCGGTCCTGTTTCACTGTCATCTGTAAATAGTGACAGTTTCAATTCTTGCTTTCAAACTTTGTGTGCCTTTTGTTTCTTTTTCTTGTTTAATTGCTCTAGCTAAGACTCCCAGTACTATTAATATGTTGGATAGAGTGGTAAGAGTGACATCCTTGTCTTGTTCTTGATATTAGAGGAAAAGCTTTCAGCTTTTCACCACTGAGTATGACATTTGCATTGCCTGCGATGTGGGAGACCTGGGTTGGATCCCTGGGTTGAGAAGATACCCTGGAAAAGGAAATGGCAACCCACTCCAGTATTCTTGCCTGGAGAATCCCATGGCCGGAGGAGCTTGGTGGGGTACAGTCCACGGGTGGCAAAGAGTCGGACACGACTGAGCGGCTTCACTTTCACTTTCACTATCATATATAAACTTTACTATAGTATGGTACTATACTTCTGTACCCATTTTGTTGTGAGTTTGTTTGTTTGTTTTATCATAAATGGATGTTGAATTTTGTCAAATACTTTTTCTACATTTGAGATGATGATATTAGTTTTCATCCTATATTTTTATTAATGTAGCATATTACATTGATCAGCTTGTAGATGTTGAACCATACTTGCATCCTTGGAATAAATTCCAGTTCATCACAAAGTATGATTCTTTTAATGCATTGTGAATTCACTTTGCTAATAATTTGATGAAGATTTTTGTATTTATGTTTATCAGCAGCATTGTCCTCTAATTTTCTTGTGGGAACCTTGTCTAATTTTGTTATTAGGATAATACTGGCTTTGTGAAATGAGTTTGGAAGTATTCTCTCCTATTCTAGTTGCTGGAAGAGTTTGAGAGTATTGATATTAGGTTGGTACAAATGTAATTGTGGCTTTGGACCATGAACTTGAAATCATTATAACAAGGCCCAAACACATTTTTATTAATCAAAATAGGAACCATTACAATCAACACGCTTTTGCCTATGAGAAATAAGTTTGTTTATTCTTGTAGAGTAAAAATTCCATGTTTCAAGATTTGATGAACTCTTGGAAAGCATTTTCTGCCTTCTGTTGTTTTTGGAAGCATTTTCCCTACAAAAAGAGTTGTCAACATGCTTGAAGTAGTGGTAATCAGTTGGTGAGAGGTCAGGGGAATATGGCAGGTGATCTGAAACTTCTTATCCCAAAACTTTTGAAGCTTTGGTTGTGTGACTTGTGGTCAGTCATTGTCATGGAGAAGAAATGGGCCTTTTTTTGTTGAACAATGCTGGATGCAGGAATTGCAATTTTCACAGCATCTCATCAATTTGCTGAGTATACTTCTCAGATGTAATGGTTTGGTCAGGATTCAGAAAGCTATAGTGGATCAGATGGGCAGCAGAACAGCAAACAGTGATCATAACCTTTCTCTGATGGAAGTTTGACTTTGGGAAGTGCCTTGGAGATTTTCTTGGTCCAGACACTGAGCTGATCATCGCCAGTTGTATAAAATCCACTTTTTATTGTACATTACAATCCAGTTGAGAAATGGTTCATTCTTATTGTATAGAAAAAGAGAAGAGCACTTCAATACATTGTTTTTTTTTTTTTTTTTAATTTTTGGTCAGCTCAAGAGGCACCCACTTTTGAGCTTTTTCACCTTTCCAATTTGCTTCAGATGCTGAATACACCATAGAATGGTTGATGTTCAGTTCTTTGGAAATTCTCATATAGTTGTAAACTTTGATGATTGCTCTCAGTTGGTCGTGGTCAACTTCTGATGGCCAGCCACTGTGCTACTCATCTTCAAAGCTCTTGCGTCCTTTGACAAACTTCTTGACCCACCAGTGCACTGTATGTTCATTAACAGTTCCTGGGCCAAACTCATTTTTGATGTTTCAAAGTTTTGTCTGCTGCTTTATAACCCATTTTGAACTCGAATAAGAAAATTTCTCAATTTGCTTTTGTTTAACATAATTTTCACAGTCTAAAATAAATATAAAATACACAGCAAGTAATGTCATTAGCAAAAATATATAAAGTGAGAAATGTACATTAAAATGATTGTAACATAACCACATTTATTTAAGAATGTATTCCAATATTTGACAATGCAAAACTGAAGTTACTGTTGCACCAACCTAATATTAATTCTTATTTGAATGTTTAGTGGAATTCACTAGTGAAGCCATGTGACCCTGTCTTTTGTTTGTTGAGAGGTTTTTTGATTACTGATTCAATTTCCTTACTAGTAATCAGTCTGTTCTGATTTTTTTTTCTCTATAATTATGTCTTGATAAGTTATATGATTCTAGGAATTTATTAATTAGGTCATCATTGTGACAGAGATTTAAAACCACTAGAAGGAAGCACATACTTAAGGGGAAAAAATACGTCAAATTGCATTCTGATTCAGGCTCTCCTTATTCTAGCTCAAGGAGAATGAAGCACATAATAGAGTCTGTTTTTCTTTTTGTTTGTTTGTTTGTTTGTTTTTCCAGAGTTAGCTGCAAAAGTTAGCGCCTCCTTAGTTAAGGAGTTACAACAAAGAACTATAAATTTGGTACCACTTACATAAGACATATACGGTGAGTGTAAAATCTAAAGTATAATAGCATATTCCTCAGTCAGTCGCTCACTCGTGTCCGACTCTTTGCGATCCCTTGAATAACAGCATGCCAGGGCTCCCAGTCCATCAACAACTTCCGGAGTTCACTCAGACTCACATCCATTGAATCAGTGATGTCATCCAGCCATCTCTTCCTCTGTCGTCCAGCCATCTCTTCCTCTGTCGTCCCCTTCTCCTCCTGCCCCCAATCCCTCCCAGCATCAGAGTTTTTTCCAATGAGTCAACTCTTCGCATGAGGTGGTCAAAGTACTGGAATTTCACCTTTAGTATCATTCCTTCCAAAGAAATCCCAGGGCTGATCTTCTTCAGAATAGATTGATTGGATCTCCTTGCAGTCCAAGGGACTCTCAAGAGTCTTCTCCAACACCACAGTTCAAAAGCATCAATTCTTTGGGGCTCAGCATTCTTCACAGTCCAACTCTCAAATCTATACATTACTACTGGAAAAACCATAGCCTTGACTAGACAGACCTTAGTCGGCAAAGTAATGTCTCTGCTTTATAATATTCTATCTAGGTTGACCATAACTTTTCTTCCAAGGAGTAAGCGTCTTTTAATTTCATGGCTGCAGTCACCATCTGCAGTGATTTTGGACCCCCCAAAATAAAGTCTGACACTGTTTCCACTGTTCCCCCATCTATTTCCCATGAAGTGATGGGACCGGATGCCATGATCTTCGTTTTCTGAATGTTGAGCTTTAAGCCAACTGTTTCACTGTCCTCTTTCACTTTCATCAAGAGGCTTTTTAGCTCCTCTTTACTTTCTGCCATGAGGGTGGTGTCATCTGCATATCTAAGGTTATTGATATTTCTCCCTGCAATCTTGCTTCCAACTTCTGTTTCTTCCAGTCCAGCGTTTCTCATGATGCACTCTGCATAGAAGTTAAATAAGCAGGGTGACAATATGCAGCCTTGACGTACTCCTTTTCCTATTTGGAAACAGTCTGTTGTTCCATGTCCAGTTCTAACTGTTGCTTGCTGACCTATATACAGATTTCTCAAGAGGCACATCAGGTGGTCTGGTATTCCCATCTCTTTCAGGATTTTCCATAGTTTATTGTGATCCACACAGTCAAAGGCTTTGGCATAGTCAGCAAAGTAGAAATAGATGTTTTTCTGGAACTCTCTTGGTTTTTCCACTATCCATCAGATGTTTGCAATTTGATCTCTGGTTCCTCTGCCTTTTCTAAAACCAGCTTGAACATCAGGAAGTTCTCGATTCACTTATTGCTGAAGCTTGGCTTGGAGAATTTTTAGCATTACTTTAGTAGCATATGAGATGAGTGCAGTTGTGTGGTAGTTTCAGCATTCTTTGGCATCACTTTTCTTTGAGATTGGAATGAAAACACCTTTTCTAGTCCTGTGGCCACTGCTGAGTTTTCCAAATTAGCTGGTATATTGAATGCAGCATTTTCACAGCAACATCTTTCAGGATTTGAAATAGCTCAACTGCAGTTCCATCACCTCCACTAGATTTGTTCACAGTGATGCTTTCTAAGACCCACTTGACTTCACATTCCAAGATGTCTGGCTCTAGATGAGTGTTCACACCATCATGATTATCCGGGTCATGAAGATCTTTTTTTGCACAGTTCTTCTGTGTATTCTTGCCACCTCATCTTAATATCTTCTGCTTCTGTTAGGTCCAGACCATTTCCGTCCTTTATAGAGACCATTTTTGCATGAAATATTCCCTTGGTATTTCTAATTTTTCTTGAAGAGATCTCTAGTCTTTGCTATTCTGTTCTTTTTCTCTATTTCTTTACATTGATTGCTGAAGAAGGCTTTCTTATCTTTGCTTGCTATTGGAACTCTGCATTCAGATGCTTATATCTTTCCTTTCCTCCTTTGTTTTTCACTTCTCTTCTTTTCACAGCTATTTCTAAGGCTTTCCCAGACAGCCATTTTGCTTTTTTGCATTTCTTTTCCATGGGGATGGTCTTGATCACTGTCTCCCGTACAATGTCACGAACCTCATTCCATAGTTCATCAGGTACTCTATCTACCAGATCTAAGCCCTTAAATCAATTTCTCACTTCCACTGTATAATCATAAGGGATTTGCTTTAGGCCATACCTGAATGGTCTAGCGGTTTTCTATACGTTCTTCAATTTGAGTCTGAATTTGGTAATAAGGAACTCATGATCTGAGCCATAGTCAGCTCCTGGTCTTTGTTTTTTGACTGTATACAGCTTCTCCATCTTTGGCTCTAAAGAATATAATCAATCTGATTTCAGTGTTGACCGTTTGGTGATGTCCCTGTATGGAGTCTTTACTTGTGTTGCTGGAAGAGGGTGTTTGCTATGACCAGTGCATTTTCTTGGCAAAACTCTATTAGTCTGTGCCCTGCTTCATTCTGCATTCCAAGGCCAAATTTGCCTGTTACTCCAAATGTTTCTTGACTTCTTACCTTTGAATTCCAGTCTCCTATATTGAAAAGGACATCGTTTTTGAGTGTTAGTTCTAAAAGGTCTTGTAGGTCTTCATAAAACTGTTAAACTTCAGCTTCTTCAGCGTTACTGATTGGGGCATAGACTTGGAGTACCGTGATATTGAATGATTTGCCTTGGAAACAACCAGAGATCATTCTGTCATTTCTGAGATTGCATCCAAATACTGCATTTCAGACTCTTTTGTTGACCATCATGGCTACTCCATTTCTTCTAAGGGATTCCTGCCCGCAGTAGTAGATATAATGATCATCTGAGTTAAATTCACCCATCCCAATCCATTTTAGTTTGCTGATTCCTAGAATATCAATGTTCACTCTTGCTATCTCTTGTTTGACCACTTCCAATTTACCTTGATTCATGGACCTGACATTCCAGGATCCTATGCAGTATTGCTCTTTACAGCATTGGACCTTGATTTTAGTTTGCTGATTCCTAGAATATCAATGTTCACTCTTGCTATCTCTTGTTTGACCACTTCCAATTTACCTTGATTCATGGACCTGACATTCCAGGATCCTATGCAGTATTGCTCTTTACAGCATTGGACCTTGCTTCTATCACCAGTTACGTCCACAGCTGGGTATTGTTTTTGCTTCATTCTTTCTGGAATTATTTCTCCACTGATCACCAGTAGCATATTGGGCACCTACTGACCTGAGGAGTTCCTCTTTCAGTATCCTATCATTTTGCCTTTTCATATTGTTCAGGAGGTTCACACAGCCAGAATATTGAAGTGTTTTCCATTCCCTTCTCCAGTGTACCACATTCTGTCAGACCTCTCCACCTTGACTTGCCCATCTTTGTTGGCCCGGCTGGCATGGCTTGGTTTCATTGAGTTAGACAAGGCTGTGTTTCTAGTATGATTAGATTGACTATATTTCTGTGAGTATGGTTTCAGTGTGCCTGCCCTCTTGTAACACCTACCATCTTACTTGGGTTTCTCTTACCCTAGGAGTGGGGTATCTCTCTGTTGATTCAACTTCCAGTATAAAATGCTAAAATTCTGAAATAAGTATTATAATGTTTCAGCATATCATACTTGTCAATCAACACCATTTTGATGTGTCTACAGTTTGTCTTATATGTCTAGTAAATACTCATGGGTCCTAAATGCTGAGTCTATTACTATGTGACAACCAGTTATATTTCTAAAACAGCTATTTTCCTAGTATTTCTGAAGTTCCACTGATCTAAACACCCAAGCACATTCCTTAGTGCAAGCAGACATTTGTTGATACTTCACAAATCCTGAATTGTTACAAGTACCTTTACAATCCATGATGGCAACTCTGCTTTAATAAGTAATAAACCACACATAATTTTATTTTCAGGGAAAGCATGGAAAGTAGGAGGGTGAATAAACTGACAAGATGGTCTCATTTACTCAAGTGATAACCTTGAAATAAACTAGAAATGTACCCTAACGAATTGATCTAAACTGAGGAAACAGTGTTGTATCTGTGGTTTAGAATTCCTTCCCATGACATGATATAACAAAGTCTGTGTATACCTGAAAATCTGTTTAAGACAATAAGAAGGGGGGTTAAACTTCTCTATCCATTTGAAAGATATTTACTCAGAAGTCTATATATTGTAAATATTTCTTTTCTAAAATCCATTTATACTTTTTAGTAAGACAAAACCATTCAAAACACTTATTACAATGGGGATTTTAACTCCCACATTTTTTGCTACTTTTTATG